>PVHX01010402.1:0-70259 GCA_004024805.1 Geosciurus inauris
AAAATTAAAAAAATAAAAGGGGGACTATGAATATAGCACAGAGGTTGAATGCTTGCTTAGCTTGTGTGAGACCCTGGGTTCAGTCCCTAGTACCAAGGGAAAAAAAAATGGTTGGAATGGTAGGAAAGGGGCCAAAAAATTTAGCCTGTTAGAGAATTTGATGGGTTAGAAGGTTTTAGAAGAAATAAAGTGTCCTTTTATTACAGCATATTATTTTTGTATTTATACTTACAAAATTTTTTTTTATTTATAGATGGACACAAATATCTTTTTTTTTAAAAACATGGTGCTGAGGATCAAACCCAGTGCCTGATGCGTGCGAGGCAAACGCTGTACCACTGAGCTACAACCGCAGCCCTGTATTTATACTTCCAAGCATTTGTTTGAGACATTAGCATTACCTTGGTAATTTGCTTTTTCATAGAGTGTTTATGCCGTTAATATAGAAAATTTTTCTTTAAAACTTTACACTTTCTTTTTTTTAAAAAATATTTATTTTTTAGTTGCAGGTGGACAGAATATCTTTATTTTATTTTTATGTGATGCTGAGAATCGAACCTAGTGCCTCACATGTGCTAGGTGAGCACGCTACCACTGGGCCACAACCCTAGCCCCTACACTTTCTTAAAAGTGATAAATTCCATTTGAAGAAGAACTTTTTCTAAAGGACTGTATGTGTAGACATCACTGATCCAGCCATTCATTTGGGGCGGTTATACTTTCATGAAGAACAGCCCATCACAAGCAAAATCCGGTTTCAGGTTCTAGCAGCCAATGTTGTAAAAGCTCCTGCACCAAAGCTGATACATGGTTCTTAACTATTTCCCAACCTTTTGATCAGATGCCATTAGCCAGGAGTGAGAGATGAGTAGAGATTGTTAGGGTTGGATAATAGAGGCAGCAGTTAGCAGAGTCTAGCATTACTCTGGACTAGACAGCTGTTTTCTAGAGAGGGCAGGCTTATTGGTGAGAAGTTAGTGTCTTTAGGAATCTCTGTTTTAAGAACACAGCAAGGAAAAATACATCTTAACCACAGTATTAGTATATGGTTTGATGCTTAAAGAAGGACTTGGATCTATTTTTTTTTTAAAAAATATTTATTTTTTAGTTGTAGGTGGACACAATAGCTTTGTTTTTATTTTTATGTGGTGCTGAGGATCGAACCTAGTGCCTCCCGTGTACTAGGCGAGCACGCTACCACTGCGCCATAACCCCAGCCCTTGGATCTATTTTTATTGGGGCTTTATAACTTTGGTCTAAAAATGAATAGAATGGGATTCCAGATTCTAATTCTAAATTTTCTTGTTGGCTTTCTAGAAACTTTATGTAAGATAATTTTCTTCTTGGAACTACAATTAATAAGGTAATATCTTACCTTTAATTTGATCAATTTAATAAAAAACAGTTTTAAAGTATTTTGTGTTTCTATACTATTTCTTTATGTTTTTATAAAATATTAAAATATTTAAAACCCCTAGCATGTTATACATTAGATTTTACCCGTATTGATTATTGCAGAATGTTCATTTGCAGATATTTAATTATTTTTGACTAAAGCCATAATATTCTCACATGGCAGGAATCCCATAGAAATTTCTGTTGGGTGAATTCCATCAAGACCCAGGAACTAGCTCCTTCCTCCCTCCCTCCCTTCCTTCCTTTCTTCTTTTCTTTCTTCTTAAGTTCAGGGGATTGAACCCAAGGGCACTCAACCACTGAGCCACATCCCTAGCCCTTTTTAAAAAATATATATTTTGGGGCTGAGGCTGTGGCTCAGTGGCAGAGCACTTGGCTCACACGTGTGAGGCACTGGGTTCTATCCTCAGCACCACATGAAAATAAACAAAATAAAGACACTTTGTCCATGTATAACTAAAAAAAAATTTTTAAAAAATATATATGTTTTTAAAAATATTTCTTTTAGTTGTTGATGGATCTTTATTTTATTCATTTATTATTTATATGTGGTGCTGAGGATCAAACTCAGTGCCTCACACATGCTAGGCAAGCGCTCTACCACTGAGCTACAGCCCCAGCCCCAATATATATTTTATTTAGATACAGGGTCTTGCTGAGTTGCTGAGGCTGGCTTTGAACTCGTAATCTTCCTGCCTCAGCCTCCCAAGCTGCTGAGGTACAGGTGTGCGCCACCATGCCCAGCTAACAACTGAATTTTTTGTTTGTTTGTTTTGGTACCAGGTACTACGCATTGGATTGAACTCAGAGGTACTTGACCACTGAGCTACATCCCCAGCCCTATTTTGTGTTTTATTAGAGACAGGGTCTCACTGAGTGATTAGCACCTCGCCGTTGCTGAGGCTGGCTTTGAACTCGTGATTCTCCTGTCTCAGCCTTCCAAAGTGCTGGGATTACAGGCATTTGCCACCGCACCGGGCTAACTCCTGACTTTAAGAATCAGATTGGAGCACAAAATGTATTGTCCTCTACAGTCTACTGTTGACAGAGTAGGACCCTGTTAGTAGGTAAATTCATATGATGTCACTCCTCTGCTTAGGACCTATTGTTGTAGCCAAAGCTTTTATTGTAGGCTTTAAGGCTCCCATGGCCTGGCCTCCCCTCACATCCTGCTGCCATATGCAACTCCTATTCTCCAACTCCTTGGGGCTTTTGTACATACTGTTCCCTTTTTCTGGAATGCTGTTCCTATAGATATATGCATTATCAGCTTCCTTACTTCTTTAGTTCTTTCCTCAGAAGTTACCTCCGTGAGCTGGGTATCTAAAATTTCAGCTCTTCTACAACATTTCATGTTTCTACTTAATTTTTTTTTTCTCCTTCATTGTTATCTTACACATTGTGTATTTCACTTATTTATCTGTGTATTGTCTCTCTCTCTTCTATGATGTAAACTCCTTGAGGTCAAAGATTTTGGTTTCTGTAATTATCTAGTATCAGTATGTGCAATAGGGTGTGGCCTGTAGCTGGTGTTCAGTAAAGTTTTGTTGAATGAATGGATAAATGCATTTTTCATAGTACACTTCCCCACCCTGACCCATGAATTATGAATTTGGTAGGTCATCAGTCCTTGTCAGAATACCACTCCTGGTGCCTCAGTGAAAAGGAGATGTAATTCTAGAAATTGGTTATAATTGGAAAGGCCGGAGGAGAAAAGGGGAAAAGATGTCCACAAACCAGAGCCCACAAACCCCATTTTCTACCAGTGCTGCTGGAGTTTGTAGTCAGCAGGTAGTGCTACTACCAGAACCTGATAGGGAGAGCACAAATGATAAGGATGTTTGAAATGAAGATTTCAGGCCTGGCAATCCAGGGTAGAGTCCAGAAAGATAGGTGTGGGGCTAAGTACCAACATATACTGTGCAGTACAGGGGGTATTTATTTAATTCATTTGTGGAGATAAACAGTGTATGAAAAACTGAATAGTTTGGGCTTGGCCCCAAATGATAACAAGATCATATCTTAGATCATGACTGAAACATAAAAAAGCTAAGGATTAAATCTCAATTTAGGCTAGTGACATCCATGTACTGAACCACCAAACTGAACTCAGCCTCTAGAAATGGCACACAGCAGGAAACATCTTTACTATGGCCCTGATCTCTTACTGTGATTTAAGTGCTCATTTCCTTGAGTTCAGTAAATCTGTTTAGGCCTAATCATGTTCCAGATTAGATCTCTGTCACCTAAAGGATCATACTGTCCTTTCCTGATATGATTAGTGTCCTTACTTAGGGCTCTGCTGTCATTTAAAGGTCTAAGAGGTGACAGGACTGTGTGGTAACTCTTGATTCACTGCTTCTCTCTTAGTAATTCATGTCATACCTAGCTCTCCAGTCCTTCAGGACTCATTGCCAGTAATGAGTTGCTCCTCTTCTTTCCTTTTTTTTTTTTTCTTTCTTTTTGGTACCAGGGCACTCGACCACTGAGCCACATCCTTAGCCCTATTTTATATTTTATTTAGAGACAAGGTCTCACTGAGATGCTTAATGCCTTGCTTTTGCTGAAGCTGGCTTTGAACTTGCTCTCCTCCTGCCTTAGCCTTCTGAACCACTGGGATTATAATTGTGTGCCACTGTACCTGGCGTTCATCTTTATTTTCTCACTAAAAGAAAAGACACTAAAATCTGAATATGTGTAATTGCCAACATATTCATGTTCAGTGCTAATTGTGACTGATAACATGAATTTGTTATTAAGCTTATTTTAAAATTAGGGATGGCAACATCTTATTTTTTTATTATAAAGTGTATAGTTCAGTGGCATTGAAAAGAGTCAAATTGTTGTGCAGCCATCACTATCCATCTTTGTAACTTCTCATCTTGTAAAACTGAGAAGCCATACACATTGAACAATAAACTTCCTATTTCTCCCTCCTCTCAACCCCTGACAACCATCATTCTACTTTTGGCTTCTATGAAATTGACTACTATAGGAATCTCATATAAGTGGAATTATATAGTATTTGTCTCTTTATAACTGACTGACTTAGCATAATGTCTTTTCCTAGAAATTGAAGTTCTAAGAACTTTGCATGTTAAAAATTACGTTCAGGGAGTAATTTTTAATGGTTTTGATGAATTGGAAAATTTATATTCAAGTATCAGCTTAGTTCATTCGTGAAATTAGTTTGAATTTCTGTAATGCTAATTGTTTTTATTTGAGCATGATTTATGTGTTGCTAGTAAACAAACAAATTTTTCATGTTCTGGTTTGTATCTTTCTCATTATGTTTATAGATTCACTTGTAAGGATATAATGGATTTCTTAAAATTATAGCTAGCAGTAGTCCTGTAATTTCCTATTAGTAAATTTGAAAATTATTTTTAATCCAAAAAACTTAGTAATAAACTTGTTTTTGTTTTCCCATGAACTCTTCTTTTCTTCTTCCTCGTCCATTCTCTCCTCTTCCTCCTCCATCTTCTCTCCTCTCCCTCTATTCTCTCTTCTCCTTTCTCCATTCTTCCTCCTCTCCTTCCTCTTCCCTTCTTTTACTCCTTAGTGGGAATTGAACCCAGGGCCTTGGGCATGGCTAGGCAAATGCTCTATCACTGAGCTACATGCCTAGCCCTTTTTACATTTTGAGATAGTTTTGCCAGCTTGCCCAGCTTGCCTCAAACTTGCCATCTTCCTGCCTCAACCTCCTGAGTAGGTAGGATTACAGATGTGCACCACCAATACTTGGCATTGATTAGGCTTTGTAGCAAAAAACCAAGCACCTGCCCTAGTAGTTTAGATGGTTCTGTTCTTTGTGTCACTAATAAATAAGTGCTTCATTTCTAGCATTTGATGATTGATGGCCATAACATTTTATTTAATGCTTAGAGAAGGTCTTGGAGTATAGTGAGGAATCCTGAGATGAGGGGCTTTATTGAATAAGGATGCTAGCCTCTGGTGTATTTGCATGTAGTCTTCTGTAAATTCCTTCCTGAATTTTGAAATGCCACTTTAGAAGAAGTATAAGCTCATCAGAATTCTAGGGGAAAAATATTCTGTTTGAATTTAAGCAAAAAAATATTATTTTCCCTTCTGTACGCATTCAGTCTATTCCCCTTTAAAATGTTCTTATTCTTACCCTGAAGTTGCTCTGTTTTTGAGCTGTGGTTATTGGAGACCTGGCAGAAAGGTGCTGGGACAGAAGGCTATGATCCACAGCAGGGGAGAGGTCAGTCCATTTGCTTGTGTCCTCAGATGCTCCCCAGAAGGCCTTGATGTCTTATAAAGACATCCTTAGGGACTGTTATCAGCTTATTTAAATTGACTCTCCAAGTGACAACTGAGTATAATTGAGCCAGGAATGTATCTGTGATGTAGAGATACCTACTCTCTCTTGATTTCTTAGAGGTGTTTATTTTTATTTATTTAACTCTATATTATGCAAAACAAACATGCACAAAAGTAGAGATAATATGATGTACTCCCATTTACCTATCACTTACTTAACATTTTGCTCTTCTAGATGGCTTTTTCTAATGAGCTTAGGCATAAAAGACTTGCATTTTATATTATCTTTGCCTTTGTACATATTTTAAGCAAAAAATTCTCTGAATTTACATCAGCAAATTTAGGTGTGCACTAGTTCACTAGACTATAATCAATAACTAAATTTGAACTTTTTATTTATTTTGGTGGTACTGGGAAATGAACCCAGAGGTATTCTATCACCAAGCCACATTCCCTGCCCCTTTTATTTTTATATTATTTTAAGATAAGGTCTCACTAATTTACCCAGGCTAGCCTTGAACTTGCAATCCTCCTGCCTCAGCCTCCAGAGAAGCTGGAATTACAGGCATACACCACCACACCTGATATAGAGCTATTCTTTAAGAATAGTTGAAGTTACACATATAATATTGTTATTCTCAACTTAGCCAATAGAGGGTCTGAACTTTGGTTTATAGTGTGGAAAAATCTGTATTACAAAACTCTGGATGGAAACATAGATGGAAATATGTTCTCTTTTCTTTACTTTTCTTCATTCTCAATTTGTTCTTTCTTCCATTCATTTTACAAATTTTGATTTGCTACAGATATTTATTGGCAGTCTTATATACAACCACAAAAAGACAAAACCTTGTACTTCAGGAAGGTAGGAAGATAATACACCAATAAGGAAATAAATCTAATAATTCTGATAAACTCTAGGCAGGAAATCTGAGTGATATGATAAAGAATTGGATGGGGATGTACTCAATAGAGTGATGAGAGAAAAAAAAATCTATGTACTGGTGACTTTTAGGCTTGAAAGATGTGGAGGGCAGGAAACAGTCTGGGCAAGGATATAGCATTTGCAAAGGACCTGAGGTTGGATGGAGTCTGTGGTGAATTAAGAGGGTGTATGAATAGAAGGAAGATGGAATGGTAAGTAGGGACCAGATCTTTCAAGGCCTTGTAGATTCTGGCAAGGAATTTAGATTTTATTATTTAGGAAGCTACTGAAAGGCTTTAAAAGTAGGATTATAACATGATTTCACTGTCTTTTAAAAGCTATCTATGCTGTGTGGAGAATGGATCTCAAGGTGTGGAAAGAGACAATTGGAGGCTATTGCATGTGTCAGAGTGACTTGGACTAGGGTAATGGTAGTGAAAATGGAGGGAAGTGATTGATTTCAAGGTAGTTTGGTGACAGATTCAGTAGGATTTGCTAATGGACAGGGTGAGGGTTTTTTTGTTTTAGTTTTTTTTTATTCAGTGATGGTTTCTAAGTGCTAGGCTTGGTTAGTTGTATAGTTCTGAGATGGGGAAGCCCAGGGAGAGTTGCATTTGAAAACAAAATCAGAGTTCAGAATTGGTTATTCATACAGCATTAAAATGAAGATTCCAAATGAATAGCTGGACGTATTATGAGTCTGGTGCACAGGCTGAGTTCTCATCTTATTGATAGTATTTATAACCTTGAGTTGGTATGCTATCACCTAGGAAAAGAATGTCAAATGTGTATGGGAACAAAAAGAAGAGAACTCTGCACTAAACCCTGTAGAATTCTAAGCTTTAGAGTTTGTGTGTGATCCTGGAGGAAGTAGTGAAGAAGTCTAAGGATTGGCTAGAGAGGAAGAAGGAAAAGTTGCAGTAGCACGGGGCGGGGGCCGGGGGGAATGATTTGAGAAGTTGCAGTTTACGGTGTACAGTGCTGCCTAGAATGGGCAGCCTCAATAAGACAAGAGAGGAAACCATTGGATTTGGTAATAGGAAGATCACTGGTGACCTGGACAAGACCAGTTGTCACTGAAATCTAGGGAAGACTGAAGCCAGATTGGCATATGTAAACAAGCCTCTGAGATGACTTATCGTACTGTGAAGGGGGGAAACAGAGAAATGGAGAAGTATTTGGAGGGCATGAGGGAGTCAAGAGAGGTTTTCTTTTATTATTGAGGTTGCAGCATTAGTGTGTGTTTGTGTACAGCTCTTTTTTTTTTTTTTTTTTTGGTACTGGAGATTGAATTCAGGGGCACTCGACCACTGAGCCACATTCCCAACCCTGTTTTGTGTTTTATGTAGAGACAGAGTCTCACTGAGTTGCTTAGCGCCTCGCTATTGCTGAGGCTGGCTTTGAACTCGTGATTCTCCTGTCTCAGCCTCCCTAAGTGCTGGGATTACAGGCTTGTACCACTGTGCCTGGCTTGTGTACAGCTCTTATGGACTAGTGTAGTAGAACAGGATGTAGACCTGAAGGGATAACTGAAGGGTCTATGTTACTGAGCAAGAAGGGGAAAGGGGCATTGTCTAGAACTTAAAGGAAGGGATTTTCCTTTGAATGATGAAAACAGCTAGAAGCAAGTGGTGGGAAAATAAAGGAATTTCTTGGCACCCTCAAATTACTCTGCAGAATTAACATTTTTCCTTACCTAGTTCTTGCATTCTTCATTCTTCTAAGTATTCATTGGCTTCCAGTTAAAGAAATGAAGAAGCAGATGCTTAATACTACTTGTCATTCACTGAAGTATGTCTTTTGAAAGAGAGGAGAAAAATATTTTAGAAACATGATAAGATGTATATAGATACTTACAAGAAGTTATACTCATTTTGTTAAGGTATTTACTTTTTAAATACTGTTAATGTTTTTTGAAAAGTGAAGGTAGAAGTCACATAAGGGACTCTTCGTAGGAATGCTTTATTTCATGAAGTTCTTTCCTTGTGAATGCTGGTATTTTTCCAAGCTGATCCTTAATTAAGTTCAACCTTGTTGCATGAAGGTGTACATATTGTAGTACTGTCATTCTGCCTCCCCCCTTTTTGTGGTGCTGGGAATTGAACCCAGGGCTTTGTGCATGTGAGGCAAGCCCTCTACCAACTGAACTATATCCCCAGCCTCATTCTGCATTTTTTTTTTTTTTTTTTTTAGTACTGGGTATTACAGGGCCTAGCACATGAGAGGCAAGTGCTCTACTGGTGAGCTACATCCCTAGCCCTCACTCTGCTATTGGAAGATTTCATTTTTTTTTTTAAGTAATTTTTTAGTTGTAGATGGACACAATGTATTTTATTGCTTTGTAAGTGGTGCTGAGGACCGAACCCAGGGCCTCACGCATGCGAGGCAAGCACTCTACCACTGAGCTACAATCCCAGCCCCAGAAGATTTCATTTTTTTTTTAAATATTTTTTTAGTTGTAGATGGACACAATATCTTTATTTTATTTATTTTTATGTGGTGCTGAGGATCGAACCCAGTGCCTCACGCATGCGAGGCAAGCGCTCTACCACTGAGCCACAATCCCAGCCCAAGATTTCATTTTTTAAGTGCAGGACTGAGTCATGTAGAATAAACATGGGAGACTAGTTCTGATCAAGTTGGACTGTAGGCTCTCAGGAGGGTAGAGATTTCGTTTTGTTTGCTATTTAATCCTCAGAGTTTGGAACAATGCCTGCCAGGTAATAGACACTCAGGAGACATCTGTTGAGAAAATGAATAGATGAGCTACAAAGGTAAAATAAACATCGATACAGTAGTGGACCTGGAGAGTAAGATGACTAAAACATCCTAAAAATGAAAATATTTCCTCTTTTACCCAGAGATCACATTCTTAAATGAAACAATATGATATAATAGAAAGAACATGAGTACCAAATTAAACATACATGGATCCTGTCTTTGTCTTCTAACAGCCTGGGCCAGTTTCTTAGCTTGTTTCTTTCTTTCTTCTTCTTCTTTTTTTTTTTTTTTTAAATTTTGTTTGTTCTTTTTAGTTATACATGACAGAATATATTTTGACATATCAAACATACATGGAATATAACTTCCCATTTTTGTGGTTGTACGTGATGAGGAGTTGTACCAATCATATATTTATATATGAACATAGGAAAGTTATATATGATTCATTCTGTCTTTCCTATTCTCATCCCCCCCTTCCCTTCATTCCTCTTTATTTAATTCAGTGAATTTCTGAGGCCCCCCCCCCCATTGTGAGTTAGCATCCACGTATCAGAGAAAACATTTGGCCTTTGGTTCTTTGGGATTGGCTTATTTCACTTAGTATGATAGTCTCCAGTTCCATTTATTTACCACCAAATGCCATAATCTCATTCTTTAAGATTCAGTAATATTCCATTGTGTATATGTATCATATTTTCTTTATCCATCCATCTGTTGAAGGGCACCTAGGTTTGTTCCATAGCTTAGCTAATGTGAATTGAACGGCTATAAACATTGGTGTGGCCACATCACTGTAGTATGCTGATTTTAAGTCCTTTGGATATAATGCAGAGGAATGGGATAACTGGATCAAATGTTGGTTCCATTCCAAGTTTTCTGAAGAATTTCTATAGTGCTTTCCAGAATGGTTGTACCAATTTGCAGTCTCCCCAGCAATGTATGAGTGTACCTTTCCCTCCACATCCTTGCCAACATTTATTGTTGCTTGTATTCTTCATGATTGCCATTCTGACTGGAGTGAGATGGAATCTCCGTGTAGGTTTTTTTTTTGGTGGTGCTGGGAATTGAACCCAGGGCCTTGTACATGCAAGGCAAGCACTCTACCAACTGAGCTATATCCCCCAGCCCTCAGTGTAGTTTTGATTTGCATTTCTCTAATTGCTAGAGATGTTGAACATTTTTTCATATATTTGTTTATCAATTCTATTTCTTCTGTGAAGTGTCTGTTCAGTTCCTATTCCCATTTATTGATTGGGTTATTTGGGGTCTTTTTGGTCTTAAGTTTTTTGAGTTCTTTATATATCCTGGAGATTAATGCTCTATTTGAAGTGCATGTGATAAAGATTTTTTTCCCATTCTGTAGGCTCTCCTTTCATATTGTTGTTTCCTTTGCTGTGAAGAAGCTTTGTAGTTTGATTCCATCCCACTTATTGATTCTTTTTTTTTTTTTTTGGTACCAGAGATTGAACTCAGGGGCACCCGACCACTGAGCCACATCCTCAGCCCTTTTTTATTTTTTGGTACCAGGGATTGAACTCAGGGGCACTCAATCACTGAGCCACAACCCCAGCTCTATTTTGTGTTTTATGTAGAGACAGGGTCTCACTGAGTTGCTTAGCACCTCGCCATTGCTGAGGCTGGCTTTGAACTCGCGATTCTCCTGTCTCAGCCTCCCAGAGTGTTGGGATTACAGGCGTGTGCCACCGTGCCCTGCTCTCAGCTCTTTTTTGTATGTTATTTAGAGACAGGGTCGCACTGAGTTGCATATGGGCCTCACTAATTGCTGAGGCTGACTTTGAGCTAGTGATCCTCCTGTCTCAGCCTCTCAAGCTGCTGGGATTACAGGAACGCCCTACTGTACCCAGCCCATTTATTGATTCTTTTTTTTTTTTTTAAATTTTAATTGTAGATGGACAATGTCTTTATTTTATTGCCTTGTATGTGGTGCTGAGGATCGAACCCAGGGCCTCACGCATGCGAGGCAAGCGCTGTACCGCTGAGCTACAATCCCAGCCCCCATTTATTGATTCTTGATTTTAGTTCTTATACTTTTAGGAGTCTTGGTAAGGAAGTTAGTTCCTAAGCTGATGTGATGGAGATTTGGGCCTACTTTTTCTTCTGTTAGGCACAGGGTCTCTGTTCTAGTGCTTAAGTCTTTGATATACTTTGAGTTAATTTTTATGCAGGTTGAGAGAGAGAGGTTTAATTTCATTTTGCTACATATGGATTTCCAGTTTTCCCAGTACCATTTGTTGAAGAGGCTGTCTTTTCTCCAGTGTATGTTTTTGGTCTAGTATGAGATAATTGTATTTATGTGGGTTTGTCTCTGTGTTTTCTATTCTGTACCATTGGTCTACGTGTCTGTTTTGGTGCCAATACCATGCCTTTTTTTTTTTTTTTTATTACTGTTGGCTCTGTAGTATAATTTTAAGCTCTGGTATCGTGATGCCTCCTGCTTTATTTTTCTTGCTTTGGCTATTCTGGGCCTCTTATTTTTCCAATTGAATTTCATGATTGCCTTTTCTAGTTCTATGAAGAATGTCATTGGGATTTTATTTTATTTATTTTATTTTTTTATTTTTTTATTTTTTTTATTTTTTTATTTATTTTTTTGTTTTTTTATTTTTTTGTCATTGGGATTTTAATAGGAATTATATTAAGTCTGTATAATGCTTTTGATAGTATGGCCATTTTGACAGTGTTAATTCTGCCTATTTAAGAGCATGGGAGGGGCTGGGTTGTGGCTCAGTGGTAGAACACTTGCCTCGCAAGTGTGAGGCACTGGGTTCGATTCTCAGCACCACATAAAAACAAATAAAACAAAATAAAGGTATTAAAATATTAAAAAAAAAAAGAGCATGGGAGATCTTTCCATTGTCTAAGGTCTTCAATTTCTTTCTTTAGTGTTGTGTAGTTTTGTTGTGTGGAGGTCTTTCACTTCTTTTGTTAGATTGATTCCCAAGTATTTTATTTTATTTATTTTATTTTATTTGAGGCTATTGTGAATGGAGTAGTTTTCCTAATTTCTCGTTCAGTGGATTCATCACTGATGTAGAGGAATGCATTCTTTCTTTCTTCTAATGGCTCTGGCTAGAGTTTCAAGGATGATATTGAATAAAAGTGGTGAAAGAGTGTATTCTTGTCTTGTTCCAGTTCTTAGAGGGAGTGCTTTCAATTTTTCTCCATTTAGAATGATGTTGGCCTTGGGTTTAGCATAGATAGCTTTTAAAATATTGAGATGTGTTCCTACTATCCCTGGTTTTTCTAGTGTTTTGAACATGAAGGGGTGCTGTATTTTGTCAAATGCTTTTTTTTGCATCTATTGAGATAATCATGTGATTCTTGTCTTTAAGTCTATTGATGTGATGAATTACATTTATTTATTTTCGTATGTTGAGCTAGCTTGCATCCCTGGGATGAACCCCACTTGATCATGGTGCACTATCTTTGTAATGTGTTTTTGTATGCAGTTTGCCAGTATTTTATTAAGAATTTTTGCATCTATGTTCATCAGGTATATTGATCTGAAGTTTTCTTTCTTAATGTGTCTTTGTCTGGTTTGGTATCATGGTAATACTAGCTTAATAGAATGAGTGCGGAAGGGTTCCCTCCTTTTCTATTTCATGGAATAATTTGAGGAGGATTGGTGTTAGTTTTTCTATGAAGGTCTGGTAGAACTTCGCTGAGAATCTATCTGGTCCTGGGCTTTTCTTTGTAGGCTTTTGATGGCATCTTCAATTTCATTGCTTGAAATTGATCTGTTTAAAATTTCTATGTCCTCCTGATTCAATGAGTAGGTCATATGTCTAGAAATTTGTTGATATCTTCAAGACTTTCTATTTTATTTAGAGTATAAATTTTCAAAAGTTTCTAATTGTCGCCTGTATTTCAGTGGTGTTCATTGTGATATTTCCTTTTTCGTTACAAATTTTAGTAATTTGAGTTTTCTCTCTTTGTTAGCTTGACTAAGGTTTATCAATTTTATTTATTTTTTCAAAGAACCAACTTTTTCATCAATTTTTTGGATTTTTTTTTGTTTCATTTTTTGAAACAAAAAAATGAGTTTATTTCCTGTCTTCTGCTTTTGGAGTTGGTTGGTTCTTCTTTTTCTAGGGCTTTGAGATGTAATGTTAGGTTATTTATTTGGTGACTTTCTATCCTTTTAACGAATAAGCTCAATGCAGTGAACTTTCCTCTTAGAACTACCTTAATAATATCCCATTTTGATATGTTGTGTTGATATTCTCATTTACCTCAAAGTATTTTTTAATTTCATCCCTGATTTCTTCTGCTATCCATTGCTCATTTAGTAGTGTATTATTTAGTGTTGAGGTGTTAGAGTAGCTTCTATTTTTTCTTTTTTTTTGATTTCTAATTTCATTCCATTATAATCTGATAGAATGCAAGGTATTACCTCTCTTTTTTTATATTTGCTAAGAGTTGCTTTGTGGCCTAAGATATGGTCTATTTTAGAGAAGGATCTGTGTGCTGCTGAGAAGAAAGTGTATTCAATCATTGATGGATGAAATATTCTGTATATGTCTGTTAAGTCTAAGTTGTTAATTATATTTTTTAGTTCTACAGCTTCTTTATTTAGTTTTTATTTGGTGGATCTATCCAGTGATGAGAGAGGTGTGTTAAAGTCACCTGTTTGTGTTGTGTTCTATTTGATTCTTGAAATTTAGAGAAGGGTTTGTTTGATGTACGTAGATGCTTCATTATTTGGGGCATAAATATTTGTGATTGTTATGTCTTGTTAATGTACAATTCCCTTAAGCAATATGAAATATCCTTCTTTGTCCCTTCTGATTATCTTTGGCTTGAAGTCCACTTTATCTGATATGAGCCTCAGTTTCTTTATCTGTAAGATGGAAGTACTAATAATGTACTTTGCAGAATTATCATATATTTATATAGTGTATATTAAAGTATTCAGCATCATAGCATAGTAAGTTCTCAACAAAAGAAGGATGTTATTGGTTTCCTATTTTGTTAAGTGATTGTGAGTTTAGGTACTAGAGTTAGATCTATTTCCCAATAAACAGTTTTCCCTAGGAAAAACAAATGAAATAGGACCTGATTTCAGGTAAATTGAAGAACTGAGTATGCATGCAAGGCAAAACTTGAAAACTTTTAGAAGATAATGTAAGAGATCTTTGTGACATTAGGAGAGGGAGGAAATTTTTCAAACAAGATGCAAAAAGCACCAGTCATAGAAGAAAATAATTAAAACCATTATCAATAGAACCATAAAGAGCACGAAAAAATGAGCCACCGGGTAGGAGAAAACTTTTTTAAGGGGTACTCGACCACTGAGCCACATCCCCAGCCCTATTTTGTGTTTTATGTAGAGACAGGGTCTCACTGAGTTGCTTAATGCCTCGCCATTGCTGAGGCTGGCTTTGAACTCACAATTCTGTCTCAGCCTTCCAAAGTGCTGGGATTATAGGCATGTGCTACCGTGCCCATCTATAGGAGAATAACTTTTAATCACACATGACTGTCAGAATATATAAAAAGTTTCTTTCAAATCAATAAGAGAGATAGCCCAACAGAAAAATGACTTGACAAGGCACTTTTCAAAAGAGGAAATCCAGTCAGTACCCAATAAGGAAAGGTGTTCAACTTCATTATAATTGGGAAGATTCAAATTAAAACACAGTGAGATGCTGTAACACATTGACCAGATTTGCAAAAATGTGAAATTCTCATAGGAGGAGATGAATAAGTGGAGTCGCCGACCTCTTATTTACTGCTGGTGAAATGTGAGTTGGTACAAACACTTAGGGGAAGATTGGATATTGTCTGCTTTAAAAATTTGATATATGCTCACCCTGACTTCAGCTAGTTGACGTGTCTGTATCCAGAGGCAGTCTTGGAAGGTTTGTGCTGCTTTGATCAAGGCTGTGATTGTGTCCCTAGAGCTCAGAGGATGATGTGGTGTTTTGGTTTTGCTGTTGAACGCAGACCTAGCCACTTTTTCCTACTTTCCAGTTATGGGTGTCAACTAAAAGTTGCAATGTTCTTTCTTATTTAGGCCTTAATTTACACATGAGATTTAGTTATTTAAAAAATGACTTTACGGGGCTGGGGTTGTGGCTCGGTGGTAGATTGTTCACCTTGCATGTGTGGGGCACTGGGTTCGATCCTCAGCACCACATAAAAATAAAATAAAGCTATTGTGTCCATCTACAACTAAAAATATTTAAAAAAAAATAAAAATAAAAAATGACTTTACTTAAAAAATAAGAGGAAGAGAGCTCACCTACTTTGAAACTGTACAGTTTAGTGGTTTTTAGTATATTTGCAGAGTTACTCAACTATCATAATCTAATTTTAGAACATTTTCATTATTCCAGAAAGAAACCTTATATCAATTAGCAGTTATTCCCTATCCATCTTCCCTGCTTCCTCAGCCCAAGGCAACCACTAATCTACTTTCTGTCTCTAGATTTGCCTATGCTGGGCATTTTATTAAATGATATCATATAATATGTGGTCTTTTGTGACAGCCTTTTTAAATTTAGCATAAAGTTTTAAAAAAACTTTATTTGTTTACTTTTTAAAAATATTTTTAGTTGTAGATGGGCCTAATACCTTTATTTTATTTATTTTTATGTGATGCTGAGGATTGAACCCTGTGCCTCACACATCAAGGCAAGCGCTCTACCACTGAGCTACAACCCCAGCCCATATTAGTTTACTTTTTTATGTTGTGCTGAGGATCGAACTCAGTGCCTCATGTGTGCTAGGCCAGCGCTCTACCACTGAGCCACCTCCAGCCCTAGCATAAAGTTTTTGAAGTTCATCTGTATTTTAGTATACACCAGTATTCCATTTATTTTTGTTGCCAGATAATATTCTTCTGTATGGATATACCAGATTTTATTTGTGCACTCATTAGTGAACATTTAGGTCATTTCCATTTTTTAGCTATTATCAGTAATGTTGCTATGAACATCCCTGTACAAATTTTTGTGTGGACCTGTGCTTTCATTTTTCTTAGGAGTGGAATTGCTGGGGCATATGGTAACTATGTTTAAGTTTTTGAAGAATTGTCAGTTTCCCAATGTAACCATACCATTTTACATTCCCACCAGCAATATATATGAAGGCTTCACTTTCTCCACATCCTCATCAACACTTATTATTTCCTTTTTAAAAATTATAGTCATTTTTGTGGCTCTAATTGGGAAAAAGCAAATTAAAATACAATGAGATGTCATTGAACACTCATTAGATTTGTAAATGTTTAAAAATCTGACTGTAGTAGTATGTGGAAGTCTATTACTTTTTATATAACTTGAAGATGATTTTGGCGTTTTAAATTATTTTTATTGAGGTGGGGCTGCTTTATGTTCTCATTTTGGTTAGTCTTCCAGTTTCATAATTTATGTCTGCTGTCTTAAATTTTTTTAAATATTCATTTTTTTTTAGTTGTAGGTGGACAGAATATCTTTATTTTATTTTTATGTGGTACTGAGGATCAAACCCAGTGCCTCACGCGTGCTAGGCGAGCATGCTACCACTGAGCCATAACCCCAGCCCCTGTCTGCTGTTTTAAATTTTATACTGTCTATGTTCGTGTTCATTCACTCACACTGTCAACATATGTTAAGGTCCTGTCTGTTTCTAAGAGTCCAGTTCCAAGAGAGCCTAGGGCTCACCTCTCTCAGGGACTGTGACACCTGACTTTGTGATTTGAGAGTAAAGAATGTAACATAGCTGTACAGTTTATAAGGTAGAGTAGTTGTACTTTGGTTCCCCAGAACTTTTTACAGAGTCTTCCGCGTAAAAGGAAGAGCTTTCAGGCATATTTCTTATTTATAGTCAGATGATTCATTGGATAGTGGTTCTAAAAACTTTCTATGAAGTAGTCTATCTTCTTACCAGTCTTAAGGCTTTATAACATGTCAAGAGGGAATGATAGAAGATGAGAAAATCCATTTTGGGGAAAGAGCTTCATATGTAAAGATTTTATTTTGACCAGCAAGCAGGTTTGTTTGGTGGAGAAAGAACTTAGTTTTTGGATTTGGTTGTCATTTACCAGTGTGTGAAAGTTAAGTAGTTTCTTTTAGCCTCCATTTCTTGACCTTTAAAATGGAAATATTTCAAATGGTGGTGGGATGGATGAAGTACAATATTGCATAGTGCCTGGTACAGTGAACACTCAAATGTCAACTCTTTCCCCACTGACCTTAAGGCAGTTTATTTAAAGAAAAACCTTTATAAATAGGCCGTGTTACTTTTTGGAGTAATTAAAGCTACTAGTTAGCTAATTAGTAGTAACAAAATGATGAGAGCATCTTGACAAGAGTATATATAGAAATATACTTAGTTATGCAGATTGAGCATCTCTAATCTGAATTTTGAATTAGTGATGCTCAGCTGGTAAAACTTCATGCAAATATTCCACAATCTGAAATCCGAAAATTTCTCCCAAGCATGTGGGAAAAAGGATACTCAAATCATTTTCTAGAATGTGAAAAGTTGATGTAAAATTTTAAATCACTTAATTATGAGAAGTTACAGAGTTGATTTATAAAATCAATTCTAGATTCAATATTAGTAATTAAAAAATTTTACAGGAGATTTTAAAAAATATGATCATATTCTAAAATAAAAGTACTTTTTCATAACAGTGTTTCTGATACAAAGCAGAGGAAATTAAGGTTTTATTTTTCATCTTTATACTGACAATTATTAATATGTTCTTAACTGAGAAAACTGTTTTTGAATTGTAAGGTGTAAGATGGTATCAGGTCATACCTGTAATAGGCGAGGTTAGTTTTGCATGCTCAGTTAATAACTCAGTAAATAACAATAAATGTCTATTACATTTTGAATGAATTTAAGACTCCATGAGGAACCTATTGCCTGGAATTTTTAGTTTTTTTTTTTTTTTTGAGGGGAGGTATTGGGGATTGAACCTAGAGATGTTTTACCACTGAGTTACACCCCCATCCCTTTTTATTTTTTATTTTAAGATAGGGTCTTACCAAGTTGTTTAGGGCTTCGCTAAGTTGCTGAGGCTGTCCTTGAACTTTTGATCTTCATGTCTCAGCCTCATGAGCTGCTGGGATTACAGGTATGCAGCACCACTCCCAGCTGTGATTTTTAGTTTTTATATTGTATTTGGTTTTATGAATTTTTTTGGACAGAAAGTGAATTTAGCAGAAGGCTTGCCTCTGGTCAGTTTTGAACAACTCAGCCATACACAACACTGAGTTGTCCTAAAAATATTATATTCTGCCCATTTTAGCTTTATCTGATTCTTATTGTCCCCTGTGTAGAAGAGTTTATTCTTCATATGGAGGATTGCATAATGAATACCTTTATCATTTTGAGTAGAAACCACTGTAGTACATAAGCTGTAATTTAGCAAATTTTAGGAATGGTTTTATATTATATCTCCATTTAAAGGCTTATCACTGGAAGAGATGGAAAAATACTTTCCATTGAAGTGGTACATGTTTGTTTTTTTCCCCACCATTACAGTAAAAGTCTAGAATTACAATTCTTGTAGAAGGTTTCTAGATGATTGTGATTGATCTTTCTGAATTTTTATTTTTAAAAAAACAACAACATGGTGTAGGATTTGGGAAAGGTGATATGAAATATTGGTAATTTTTTATAGCATAAAAATTTCTTTATTTTTGTTATTAATCTCTTACACATTCAGTTTTGAGAGATAGCATTTCAGTTGTAAAGCAGGTGGAATATGCTACAGTCTGTATATGTTAATTAACTTATATTTTCAACTGATCTCAATTTGCTGGTCATGGAAATTGAGCCTGTGAAAACTAAAATGTCTTGTCATTTTTCTTGAATAATACAATGTTTAGGCCCTACCCTTTGACTTTTGGTTTTGTTGTTCAATGTTTTCCTAATATCTAAAATAAAGGATCATGAGAACCGCATGGCATTGCTGCCTTTTAGTGGCCACTGGATTTTGTTCATTTGATACCCCTTTTCAGTGTACATTTAATAATTTCTCATCCACTTTGTTCATTTTATATATCTACCCTTCTTTGTCACTTACATCACAGCCTCTGCTTTTCTTTTAAAAAAATATATATTTAGTTGTAGATGAACATGATACTTTCATTTTATTCATTTATTTATATGTGGTGCTGAGAATCCAACCCAGTACCTCGCACATGCTAGGCAAGTGCTCTACCACTGAGCTACCACCCCAGCCCCACAGACTCTGCTTCTGCCACACAAATCTCAGAGGCTGCCAGTGACCTTTGCATTGGCAAGTCCAGTGTTCTCAGTCTTATTCTCTTCTGAACTCCCTGTTATATTTAACTTTGTCAGTGGTGCTCTCCTCTTTGTGAAAGGAATCTTCCTAGGTTTCCTACCATTGAATTGCTTCTGTATTTAATGTATAAGAAACAACCATGTAGTGGCTGGTATGTAGATGCTCGGAAAGTGTTAGCCACCCTCACCCCAACTTTTTTTATTGCTTCTTCATTCTCTGCTGAGTTTCTCCTTAGGTTTTTCTGATTTATAGCTACCTGCACTGTGCCAGTTGACTTGTAAATCTACAAGTCAACTTGGTTTATACTCTGGCATCTAATAGCAACCTGGTTTACAAGTGTTCTTAGGACTTCCTCACCTGGAAAACCTGTTCCAGCCCCAGAGATCATATGGTAAATGGAATGCACCTCCAGTCTTTGACACCCCAAACCCCAGTTCTTCTAACTACTATCCCAGTATTATTTGTGGTACCTCTATTTGTTTTGCCTTTTACAGGCTGGAATTGGGATCTTCCTTGGTTTTCCATCATTTGCTGCTTTGAAGTATCTCTTAGATTCAGTTTTTCCTCACGATTCTGACGACTGTCTCCTTGCTGTAAACCCTTAGCCTTTCATTTTAGGCTAGTCCAGCACTTCCTGCTGGTTGTCTTCTGGTCCTAACCATCCTTTAACTGTGTGTCAGTTGACAGATAAACCTTAAAATGCAGCAGTACTCAAGTCTTTCCTGTTTGGTGCCTTTTGTGTGTTATATAATTCTTTTTTTTTTTTTTTTGGTACTAGGGATTGAACTCAGGGGCATTTGACCACTGAGCCACATCCCCAGCCCTATTTTGTGTTTTATGTAGAGACAGGGTCTCACTGAGTTGCTTAGTGCTTCGCTGTTGCTGAGGCTGGCTTTGAACTCGCAATTCTCTTGTCTTAGCCTCCCTAAGTGCTGGGGTGTTATATAATTCTTTCTTTTTTAAAATGATGTGCTATTATTTTTTTATATCTTTATTTATTTTATGGGGTGCAGAGGATCGAACCCAGTGCCTCACGTATGGGAGGCAAGTGCTCAACCGCTGAGCCATAACCCCAGCCCTTATGTAATTCTTATGTGCACACTTCTGTGTGGCCTCATTATCCTCTATATCGGCTGAGGGATCCCTCTGGTCACCTTACACATAAGCATGTGTTCCACCCACTTCCACCCACTTCCCCACAGCACTGATATCAGCCTCATGTCTGTCGGCTTGTTGCCTTTTGCATGCTGCTTGCCCTTTTGGGAATGACCTCTACTGTTTCTGTCTTTCTAAGGTTCTGTCATATCCTTCAAGATGAAATTCATATCTGGCCTTTGGTGAAGCTGTTTGCAGCTATTTTGATCCGCAGTTAACTTTCCCTTCTGTGCAGAGAATTTTTAAATACCGTGCATTTCAAAAATTCCTCTGCTGACTCTTTTTTTTTTTTTTTTAAATATCTTTATGTGGTGCTGAGGATCGAACCCAGTGCCTCATGCATGCGAAGCAAGTGCTCTATCACTGAGCCATAATCCCAGTCCCTCCTCTACTGACTCTTAACTCTAAAATCCTTTAGGGCAAGATTGAGTTTGTATTATGCTCTCTCATCCCTAGGGTAGTGCCAGGAACAAAGGAGGTTCACAGTGGTAGATGGAGGTGAGTTCAGTCAAGAAAGCATTCTCAATGTGTTGAGTTCTAATTGTGTTGGTAAGTACTGGAAAATAGTTTTAAGGTAGAGATATAAAATTCATTTCTGTAAGGTTAGTTTTGCCTGGGATAGTTTTATCTTTTACCTGGTTACCTTTTGTTGGTATGGCATACCAAACGTTGTAGAATTAAAATTTTGGGGTGCAGGGAGCTTTGAGCAAATCAATAACCTTACTTAAACATCTTGTTGCTGGGCGTGGTGGCTCACTCCTGTAATCCCAGCACTTTGAGAGGCTGAGACAGGAGAATCTTGAGTTCAAAGCCAGCCTTAGCAATGGCGAGGTGCTAAGTAACTCAGTGAGACCCTGTCTCTACATAAAACACAAAATAGGTCTGGGGATGTGGCTCAGTGGTCGAGTACCCTGAGTTCCATCCCTGGTACCAAAAAAACTAAAAACCAAACAAACCAAAACATCTTGTTTTATAAGCTAAATTTTATATATGTAGAGACCTGCTCATTTATCACTTTTTTAGTTAGCTTCTGTAAAAAAATGCTATTATTAAAAATGTTTGTTTTGGTTGTACAAATTAAGCAGATGTCATCTCACTGTGAAACATGGCCCTGCACTTACACTCTTGTGCAATTTTCCCATCTATCTTGTGTAAAAACATAGTTAAGTCCAGGTGTGGTGGCTCATGCCTGTAGTACCAGTGACTTAGGAGGCTTGAGGCAGGAGGATCACAAGTTCAAGGTCAGCCTCAGAAATTTAGTGAGATCCTGTCTTTTAAAGGGTGGGGGAATGCAGCTGGCAAGGTAGCTCTAGTGCCCCTGGGTTTGGTCCCTAGTACCATCCCACTAAAAAAAAAAAAAAGTTTTGTTTTGTACTGTTATTTGACTTTCCCCTCCCATAAAGTATCTCTGGATTAGAAAGGATTTACCAGCCCCATAGAGGGTTAAAATAGGCTTCATGAACTGCTTGCCCCTGGCTGAGCAGCATAGTCCAGTTTTAGCACAGCTGTTCATCTTCATGCTTTTGTCTTCCTTTGTGTTGCCCTGGGCTAGTTGTTCAGAGCTTATACAGTACCCCCTTACCCCTCTGCTATAGGAGTAACCAAGAGCCAGAATAGCTTTCTGATTGTTACCCTTTAACCCAAAGGAGCTTTACTTTTTTGCTTGTTTGTTGAAAATGAAAAAAATATCTCTATTTAAATGGAGTTTCTCTTGCCCTTCTCCTTTGGTATGTAAGACATTCTGCTCTTTTATTTTGTTTGAGTGTGTCTCTTCTACTAGTTTGAGACAAAAGGGTAATGTTTTCTCTTTGTAGCTGCTACAAAATATGGCACAGTATAAAAACCAAGTAAATATTTGTTGAAGGAATAAGTAATTCATGTGTTTAAAAGCCAGATTTACCCAAAGAGTAAGGGATTCTATTATGTAGCACCAAACCTCCTGTATTCTCAGATTCTCAGCAGATTAACAACTTTGATGTTCAAAACCAGTGATTCTTAAACTTTGCTGTGATCATCATACAAGCTTATGGCATCTACTCAGAGTAGTGGTGTGTGTGTGTGTGTGTGTGTGTGTGTGTGTGTGTATAAGTTACAATACATAGGATTAAAAAGAAAACCAGTTGTATATAATCTGTAGCAACTGTAATATATGAAATGTGTGCTTTTCTGTGGTGACAATGTTGTAGTTACTACTAATAGTACTGTGATTTATTGCCTACTCATTTAAATTCTGAATTCAATGAAAGATTAGTGAAAACAGGTATAAAACCCTTTTCTTATCCATAATTTCACAGACTCTTGAATTCTCTTCATGGACCCTAGGACTCCAGGTTAAGAATCTTGCTGTAAACAGTAAGAATACGATAAACTACTTAAATTTAAGTGCCTTGTTTTGCACTGTTGCTGATTTTTAGTAAACGGGTCTGAGATAAGGAGTGGGTACGATTATTGTAAATTGCCCAGGATGCTGATGGAAAAGGCCTAGGGGTTAAATGATTTCTGTTTTACAGTGATAACATTTTGGGAACTCTGGGAGTAAGGAAGTAATTACTTGAATACATAGGATATAGAAAAACCTTTTAAGCATGTGTATAATGTTTTTCTTGATCATGGTTGGAAATAAATGAGATAACATTTAGTAGAAATTCATGAATTTGATAGGCAGACTTGAATTCTGCCTTTTTTAAAAACAGTAATGAGAACTGAACTCAGGGCCTTCTATACACTAGGCAAGCACTCTACCACTGAGCTATGTCTCCAGCTTTTTTATTTTGAGACAGGGTCTTTTTTAAATAATTATTTTTATTTTTATGTGGTGCTAAGGATCGAACCTAGTGCCTTCCTTACACATGCTAGGGGAGACAGGGGGCCTTGAACTTCTGATCCTTTAGCCTCAGACTCCTAAGTAATTGGGATTATATGCATGCATTTCCATGCTTGGCCTGAGTAGGTTTCTCAGTCTTGCACAAGCCTTGGTGTCTTAATCTGTGAAGTAATTGTAATGATTGTTATAGAATGTGGAAGGTGAAATGAGAGCATGTCTAAGAGTTTGGGACCCAAACGATGCTGATTTCTCCATGATAGGAGATAGTTTTACCTTTGCCTTGTGCATTCCAGGGTTTTTGGGGGGCTTAGTTTCTTTACCTATATGGAAAAGGTGTTGGAGTAAAGAATCCTTAATAGCTCTTTAATCTGAAAAATTGCCTGATATTAAAAAGCCTACTTCTTAGTCTTTCTGGGAAGTAAACCTAACTAGAAGAAAGCCTTAAATAAGTTGCTTAAAAGTGAGAAATAGTTTTGGTTACTTATTATCTGGGAAGCATTCTCAAATAGGCGTTTTTATTTAATTCTCATAGTCATTCTATTTTCTTTTAAAAGGTGGCTTTCCTACTTTATATAGGATAGGATGTTGAGACCCAGAAGAGTAAAAACTCTTCCCATGCTCATGAAATTTGTATGTGATGAACTAGAGTTTAAAGGCAAGGTTACTATATGTAAACCCTTTTAAAAAATTGTTATGTAATACTGTTTAAAAAAATATATATTTTTTTAGGGACTTTATTTGTTCATATGTGGTGCTGAGAAGCGAACCCAGTGCCTCATACATGCCAGGCAAGCACTGTACCACTGACCCACAATCCCAGCCCCATGTAACACCTTTTCATACTGCTCTTCCGGTGACCAAAAGGAAGACTCATTTGGTACACTTCTTAGGAAGAGAAGATTCTTAGTGGAAAGAATTCAAAGATATGTACATTAAGATCTTATCTTTAACTTTCATTTTGCAGAGATACTCAGCTGCTTGGAAGACTCAGGCAGGAAGATTATAAGTTCAAGACCAGCTTGGTCAATTTAGTGAAACTGAGTCTCAAAAATTTTTTAAAAAGCCAGGGATGGTGGTGCTTGCCTGTAATCCCAGCAACTCAGGAGGCTGAGGCAGGAGCATTGCAAATTAGAGGCCAGCCTTGGCAACTTAGTGAGGCCCTATCTCTAAAAAATAAAAAAGGGTTGGAGATGTGACCCAGTGGTTAAGTACCTCTGGATTTAATCCCTGGTACCAAACAACAACAACAAACAAAGTAAATAAAAGGGCTGGAGATGTAGCTCAGTCATAAAGTATTTGCCCAGCATGTGTGAGGCCTTGAGTTTGATCCCCAGTACTTCAAGAAGAAAGAAAAAAGAAAAAAACTGGAATAGACAAAAGCAGAAAAGTGTATGTTTCTTCTATATAAGTAGAAGAATATAGCCCCAAATCAGGAAATTTACATTGACGTATTATTACTGTCAAATACTCATCAGACCCCTTTCAAGACTGACTAATAGTCCCAGTAAAGTTCCCACTCACTTCTTTGTACTCTTCCCCTTTGGTAAGACAAAAGGAGTCATTTTAGAATCATGTGCTTTGCATTTAGTTGACTTTGATAGTCTTGATGGGTTGAAGGCCAGTTATTTTGTAGAATGTCTTTCCATTTGGGTTTGTTTGATGTTTTCACACGATTAAACTTAGATTGCACGTCTTTGGCAGGAATGTTGTAGAAATGATGCTATGTCTCATTGTATCCAATCTGATAAATAATTTCAGTTTGTTCCATTTCTTATGAGGTGCTGCTTAAGGTGATGTCTGTCAGACTTTTTCACTAGTAAGTCATTCTTCTTTTGTAATCAATTACTATTTCATGGATAAGTACATCAAAATTATGTAACTATCCCATTCCCATCAAACTTTTTCAATTTATTGATTGACTAATTTATATCTATATGAACTCATGGTTTTCTATTTTAGTTAATGAACTAATCTGCTGTTTTCATTATTTTTTATATTTATTTTTTTAGTATCAGGGATTAAAACCGAGGTAGTTACCACTGAGCCATGACCATAGTCGTTTTTGTTATTTTATTTATTTATTTTTATTTTTATTTGTTCTAATCAGTTATACATGAGAGCAGAATGCTCATCGATTGTACACAAATGGGGCACAGTTTTTCACATCTCTGGTTGTACACAAAGTAGTGTCACACCATTTGTGCAGTCATTCATGTATTTAGGGTAATGATATCCATCTCATTTCATCATCTTTCCTCTCCCCATTCCCCTTCCTCTCTCGCTCCCTCCCTCCCCTTTGGCTAATCCAAAGTTCCTCTACTCTTCCCACCTCCCTCCCTTTATGGATTAGCACCCACTGATCAGAGAAAACATTTGGCCTTTGGGTTTTGGGGATTGGCTTACTTCGCTTAGCATGATATTCTCTAACTCCATCCATTTACCTGCAAATGCCATCATTCTCTTTTATTGCTGAGTAATATTCCAGGTTCTTTATCTGATCATCTATTGAATGGCATCCGGGTTGATTCCACAGTTTGGCTGTTGTGAATTGTGCTGCAATAAACATTAATGTGGCTGTATCACTGTAGTAGGCTGTTTTTAAGTTCTTTTCATTATTTATATTGATGCTTAAATTGTCTCAGATTTAGCCCAGGAGAGCCCTTTCAAGTTGATTTCATTGTCCTTTTGACATGTCTCCAGTTGTTCTTGAAGTGTTTTTTGCTTTTTTGGCACAAGTATTGTAGGCCAGGTTTTCTCAACTTTAATCATATGCATGATTATTTTTCTTAGCATACATTCCATTCTGCAAGGAAATATTTTTGAAAAAATAATTACCAAATGTTACCCTTTTTTGTGTCCTTATTTCAGTGTATCACTTAGAGTGATGTTCTGATTCAACTGTGAAAGTGGCAGGGAGCTTGATATTCGTGTGTGTGTATGTGTGTGTGTGTGTGTGTGTATTTTTCCTTGCTCCTTCCTAGGGAGAAAAGTTTTTTCTAGGAAGTGCCAGGAAAATGCGTTAAAATTTTCAATTCTTCTCCATTATCAGAACAATCTTTTAAAACATATTAAAAAGCTGGATGTGGTGGCATGTGCCTGGAATTCCAGTGACTCAGGAGGCTGAGGCAGGAGGGTCACAAGTTCAAGGCCAGCCTCAGCAATTTAGCAAGGCCCTAAGAAATTTAGGGAGACCCTGTCTCAAAAAGTAAAATGGATTGGGGATGTAGCTCAGTGGTAAAGTGCCCCTGGATTCAATTCCCAGAAAAAACAAATAAACATTAAAAAAAAACCACTTTAGGTTAAAAGAGCTTTTCAGTATCATTGAAAAAAGAATAGGAGGAAGGGATGTGCTCTTCACTCATCCATCACATGCTCAGTGAGTACCCACAGGGGTTAGATAGTGAGCAGGGCTCTTTGTGAGGCAGAGGGATACAAGAGCAAACAAAAATCTGCATGTCTCTGCATGCCCTCATGGAGCTTACAGTTTAGCAGTTAAGAAGCAAGCAATCAAGAAAAGAAACATGGAAGTGTCAGGTACAGTGGCACACACTCATAATTCCAGCTACCTGAGAGGGTGAGGCAGGAGGACTGAAAGTTCAAGGCTAGTCTAGGCAACTTGTTGAGATCATATCTCAAAGTACAATACAAAGGCTGGGGGGGTGTAGCTCAGTGGCAGAGTGCTACCTAGAATGTGCCCTGGCCCTGGATTCAATCCCTAGAACTGGGGTAGGGATTGGATAGAAAATGGAATAACAATCATAAAAGAAAGTATCCTGACCAGCAATTCTTAACTTGTGAACTGTGACAAGTTCTACTTTACAGATTGTTCTGAGGGTAAAAGAAGATAATTTAAGAGCAAGTCCTTTCTAAATTGTTATATAAAGAAGTATTTTCTTCTAGTCACTCTGTTTGATCTGTTTCAGAATTGCTCACAAGCATCACCTAAACTAGTTTTTAAGCTCTTCCTTCCCACTCCATCCTGAACATCATTGTCCCATCTATCTGTACACTGCATGTATACTTTTATGTCACTGACTTACCCCAATCTAGCTTTCCAATCTTATCCTCTTGCCTTGAAGACTTCAGCTCAAACCAAATGGCTCTTATCACTGTGTCTGAAACACACACTGCACTTTCCTAACTTTATGCTTTTGCCTTTGCCTTATCTGAAATTCTCTTTCCCATCTCCTTTTTTTTCAAAATTATATCCCTATTCTGGGTCTAGCTTAACTTCCTTACCCACTACTTTACTCCTATGTTGCATGTGGTCTCTCCAGAACATTTGGTAGTCATCATTTGCCTTGTAAGTCACTAGTAGGTTTTCCAACTGACGTTACATGCTCTCACAATGTAAGGGCCATACCTGATATGTTTATATTTATAATATTAATGTAGTCTTTATTAAGCTTTTGCTGGTTGATAAATAACATGACTACGTTCAACTCAATTTGCAAGAATTTAAAAATAAAACTTCCTGACTTCATCAAAATACAAACCAATGAACTGATTTTGCATTGGAAGAAAAAAAATTGTTACTTGTACATTTTTGCATTTTGTGGAAAGTATAGCACATCTAACAGTTATCCCTCATCTAAGCAAAGATAAGATACCTTTGCACAGTAAGTATATTGTTGTCAAGAGGGAAGCTTCAAATGTGAAATAGTGGTAACCTCTTTGGTACCAGAGATGGCTGCCTCAACTTAGCAGATGCATGTGTTGACCAGCATTAAGTTGGATAGTCCGGATATACCAATGAGTACTCCTGAAGATTTAAGGGGCTTGGGCTTGGAAGTCCTGTGTTTCTCTTTTGTACATAAGTGACAAAGAAGCTGTTTTTCGGGCTGGGGTTATGGCGCAGTGGTAGTGTGCTCGCCTAGCACACATGAGGCACTGGGTTCAATCCTCAGCACCACATAAAAATAAAATAAAGATACTCTGTCCACCTACAACTAAAAAATAAATATTTAAAAAAAAAGCTGTTTTTCAAAATCTCACACATCTGCCACTTGATTACTGAGTATACTTAAAAATGGAACCAGAATAAAACTACTAGGTTATCAAAAGTAATTTGTTCTTTAAAGAGAAGGAAGGAGGGAATAAAGGGAAGGACGACGGACTATGGGATGGATGAACTCCTGAAAGCTATGAAGGAAAAATATCTTGTCTTATGAGAACATAAAACAGGAGGAACTATAAATTTATGTTTTAGTAACCAAATGTGATCTATTTGGTGATATTTCTCCTTTTTTTCAGTTGAAACCTCACATTTATAGTTTCCTAAGATGGATTTCCAGTTGCACACTGTTTTTTCCCTTATAATTCTAGCTTCAGCACTCCCTGTTGAAGGACTAGGTTGTTAATCAAAAGAATGGTTAAGAATTGAAAATATCCGGCTAGGTGCGGTGGCGCAAGCCTGTAATCCCAGCACTTAGGGAGGCTGAGACAGGAGAATCCTGAGTTCACAGCCAGCCTCAGCAACGGCGAGGCGCTAAGCAACTCAGTGAGACCCTGTCTCTACATAAAACACAAAATAGGGCTGGGGATGTGGCTCAGTGGTCAAGTGTCCCTGAGTTCAGTCTCCAGTACCAAAAAAAAAAAAAAGAATTGAAAATATCCAAGTCACAGTGGTGATTTTTCAGTTTGTAGATATTCATTAAATATTACTGATTTTTTTCCAGAAAAAAATTATAGAACATAAAATGTATTTTGGGTATATTATTGTGGAAATTTGGATGTTAGTCATGGCATTCATTTCTCAGGCTGTTGAAATGTAGTGGTTTCTTCATCAGAGTAATAGTGTCCAAGAATATCATGATGTCAGTTACCATACACCCTTTTTATTTCTGTGTTTACAGCAATTAATGATAATGCTACTGGTTTAGTGGTATAACCTCTAAGCCTGAGAAGCCTGATTTATCACTATAATATTGTTTTATAAGTTATGTTTTCTTTTTTTTAAAAGCAGTTTTTTAAAAAAATTTTTAGTTGTTGATGGATTTTTATTTTATTCATTTATTATTT
Source organism: Geosciurus inauris (assembly GCA_004024805.1). Lineage (NCBI taxonomy): Eukaryota > Metazoa > Chordata > Mammalia > Rodentia > Sciuridae > Geosciurus > Geosciurus inauris. Next base: position 29,614 of record PVHX01010402.1, read on the forward strand.
ATATGTGGTGCTGAGGCTCAAACCCAGTGCCTCACACATGCTAGGCAAGCGCTGTACCATTGAGCCACAGCCCAAGCCCCATAAGTTATGTTTTCTTATGGCAGTATTTAACATACACAGAAGCAGAGAAAATATCCCTTTTCTTGGCTTACACAGTTATCAACATGTGGCCAGCTTTTGTCTATACTTTCTTAGTGACACATGTACACAGTTTACTTCTGTCACTGCATTGTTTTATAATATATTTTGAATATTATCACTTCATAAGTAATTATATCTCAAATGATCACTTTTTTGGGGGGGGGAGGGTGGGTGCTAGGGATTGAACTCAGGGGCACTCAACCACTGAGCCACATTACATTCTCAGCCCTATTTTGTATTGTATTTAGAGACAGGGTCTCACAGAGTTGCTTAGCACCTCACTTTTGCTGAGTCTGGCTAAAATGATCACTTTTAACCATAATAATTTTATCACTATAAAAATTAAAATTCCTTAATGTCATTATATATCTAGTTGGTGTCGTTTTTGTTTTAAATTCTCTTCCTTGTTGGGGCTGGGGCTATGGCTCAGCGGTTGAGCGCTTGCCTTGCATATGTGAGGCACTGGGTTCGATCCTCAGCACCACATAAAATAAATAAAGATATTGTGTTCATCTACAACTAAACAAAATATTAAAAAAAAAATTCTCTTCCTTGTGAAGATTATATTTTGATTTGTGGTATTGACTGTCATGTAGAACTGTAGAGACCTATTCTTTTAAAATTGAGGTAGGAAAGAATAGTTCTATTTCTGAAATGAAAAATTTTTTTTACTTATTTTTTAAAAAATTTATTAATTTTTAATTATTCTATAGAATCTGAGTATTGTTTAAGAAAGAATGAGTAGAAATAATACAATGTAGAACTGATGAAGTATAAATTATTTAATATATAAAACTACTCAATATATAAAAATTATATAAATTATATAAAGAAATTAAAAACAGTCTACAGAAGATGTAGAAATAAGATTAATAAAAACATGAAATAGAATTAATCACATGTTTTCTGTATTCAACAAAAGCATTTCCCAAATAAAATGGATGATAAAATGGAAAGTAAATCAGAAAAGGAAAAAAGAGTATAGAAATGGAGAGAATGAATAAAATTAAACAAGTTTTTTAAAAATTTATTTTTTTTGGTACTGGGGATTGAACTCAGGGGTACTCGACCACTGAGCCACATCCCAGCCCTATTTTGTGTTTTATGTAGAGACAGGGTCTCACTGAGTTGCTTAGCACCTCGCCGTTGCTGAGGCTGGCTTTGAACTCGCGATTCTCCTGTTTCAGCCTCCCTAAGTGCTGGGATTACAGGCTTGAGCCACTGCACCCGGCTTGTTTTTTTGTTTTTTTTTTTAATACCTTTATTTTATTTTATTTTTTTATGTGGTGCTGAGGATCAAACCCAGTGCCTCACACATGCTAGGCAAGTGCTCTACCACTGAGCCACAACCCCGCCCCTAAACAAGTTTTTAAACATTGTTTTAAAATTAAAACTGACTTCATGTTTCCTCTCTGATATGTTAAGTAATCAAAAGTCATCAGTCTTATCCTTACAGTAACAAAAATGTCTGAAAATCAAATTGCATTTCTTGAACCCAACAATGTACTGCTAGAGCTGTCAACTAGTATATATAATCTTGAAGAATGACTGGAGACAGAATATGGGCTAATTTGAGATTAAGGAAACCTTGGGGTCCTGTAGATTTAAGGAAACCCTCGCAGTTCCACAGTTTTCCTTTCAGATACCTTATCAGTTTCCTAGTGAAGACTCCAAAAAGACCTCATGTCTCTGATAGGATTAGGTTGTGAATTAAAAACAAATTAGGACAAAGTTTCAAAGAAAAATATTGGAATATTGCAGTCAGAAATGGGAGTAAGGGTGCCAGTGGGGGTGGTACACACTGATGATGAACACTTGTGGAAGTCGTAGTCCTTAGACATAGACCCACTTAAAGATTGGATAGGGTTAGAAAAAACTCCTTTGTCCCATATCTGACCTGCACAAGAGCCAGGATCTGGTATAATAACAATCAGTTACAGCTGAAAGAGTTGTAATACACAGATTCTTTCTCCCTGAAGTAGTGTTTAAGGAAACTCAAACAGTGAGATAAAAGTACAGGATGCGAACTTAAAGCCTCTGGTACCTTTAGCTGCAAGCAAGCAAGTGTTAAACACCAGACAAGTCCTCACCAGATAAAACAAATACTCCTATCAGTGGCCTATTTACCTCATTTTTTATTATTCAATAAAGCATGTCTGGCTTTCAACAAAAAATTACAAGACAGGCCAGAAGACATGCTAAAATGTAGTCTGAAAATAAAAATCAGACTCACACATATCATATATGTTTGAATTGCCAAGTTAAAAAGAAACTAAAGTAATTATGATTAATATGCTAAATATTCTAATGGGAAAAAAGTATACAGCATGCAAAAACTTATAAACTATGTTATGGAAAATGGAAACTTTAAGAATCAAAATAAAATTCTAGAAATCAAACATGCTGAAATAGAAAGGAAGATTGCCTTCTGATGCCATCAATTAAATTATGGCCAAGGAAAGAAACCATGATCTTGATGATAAGTTAATTAAAAAATTTCCCAAACAAAAATACATAGGAAATAAAAGCAATCCAAGAACTGTGGGACTATCAAAGAATAAAGCACACATAATTAGAATACAAAAAGAAGAAGGGAAAACAGAGCAGAAAAAAATTTGGAGTAAAACTGTCTGAAAATTTTCAAAAACTAAGGTGAGATAAAACACAGATTTTGAGAGAATATCAACTAGAATAAGTACCAAATATAAATAGGTGAATAAATAAAGTAATACCTAGTCATCTCATATCCAAATTACAGAAAACTAAAAACAAAAAATTTTGAAAGAAGAAAGAAAAATAATTGCCTCACTTATACAGCTATAGAGGAATAAGGATAAATTCATTGGATAGCACAATAACCAATTTTTTATCTTCAGCTGATGTTCCTAACACAGTCCTTTTCTCCATTATAGGCATAGCCCTGAGCCAGCATCTGTGTGAATTCCACAATTTGAGTCTTTTTAAAAATTCAGTCTGCCAGTCTGTCTTTTAATTGATGAGTTTAGGCCATTAACATTCAGAGTTATTATTGAAATATGGCTTGTATTCCTGTTCATTTTAATTTATTTTTGGTTTTTAACTTGACTTGGTTTCTTCTTTGATTGTCTTTTAGTGTAGTTCTTCCTTTAGTGTAGTTCTTCACTTTGCTGATTTTCACTGTTGTTTTTCATTTCCTCGTCATGGAATATTTTGCTAAGAATGCTCTCTAGTGCAGGCTTTTTTGCTGTAAATTCTTTTAACTTTTGTTTATCATGGAAGGTTTTTATTTCCTCATCAAATCTTAAGTTTAATTTTGCTGGATATAAGATTCTTGGTTGGCACTCATTTTCTTTCAGAGCTTGGTATATGATGTTCCGGGATCTCCAGGCTTTGAGGATCTGAGTTGAGAAATCTGCTGAAATCCGAATTGGTTTTCCCCTGTATATAATCTGTACCTTCTTTCTTGCAGGTTTTAAAATTCTATCCTTATTGTGTATGGTAGGCATTTTCAGTATAATGTGCCTTGGTGTGGATCTGTTGTAGTTTTGTACATTTGGTTTACTGTAAGCCTCTTGTATTTGATTTTCCACTTCATTCTTCTTGTTTGGGAAATTTTCTGATATTACTTCATTGCAGAGATTGTGTATTCCTTTGGTTTGTACCTCTGTGCCTTCCTCTATCCCAATAATTCTTAGATTTGGTCTTTTCATGTTATCCCATAGTTCCTGGATATTCTGTTCATAGTTTCTTACCATAGTTTCTTTATTGTGTGGTCAACTTTATTTTCAAGATTATGTATTTTCTCTGAGGTTCTGTCTTTCAAGTTCTCTAGTCTGTTGGTGATGCTTTCTGTTGAATTTTTTAAAAAATATTTATTTTTTAGTTGTAGGTGGACAGAATATTTTATTTTTATGTGGTGCTAAGGATTGAACCCAGTGCCCCACGCGTGCTAGGCGAGCACACCACCACTGCGCCACAACCCCAGCCCCTCTGTTGAATTTTTTATTTGGTTTATTGTTTCCTTCATTTCAAGGATTTCTGCTTGGTTCTTTTTCAAAGCCTCTATCTCTTTCTTGAAGTAATTTTTTGCTCCCTGTATTTGCTTTCTTTCTTTCTTTTTTTTTTTTTTTTTAATATTTTGTTTAGTTGTAGATGAACACAATATCTTTATTTATTTTTATGTGGTGCTGAGGATCAAACCCGGTGCCTCATGTATGCGAGGCAAGTGCTCAACCACTGAGCCATAGCCCCAGCCCCCCTGGATTTGCTTTCTAATCTCTTTGTTGGAGTGATCAATTGTTGGCTGCATTTGCTCTCTCATATTATTCTGTGTTCACAGATCATTTTAATTATGTACATTCTGAACTCTTCTCTGACATTTTATCTACTGTGCTGTCAGTGGATTCTATTATTGTAGTATCTTGGTTTGTTTGGGGCATTTTCTTCCCTTGTTTTGTCATGTTGTTCATATGTCTTCCTCAGCAGCAATGCTGATCTGAGGTGTCCTTGCAAGTGTTGATCTTACTGTGTCCCTGCAAGTTACCAGTACCTCACCTTTGGTGTAACCGGGCCTGCAAGGACCTTAGGGATGATCTTCCTGGTCCTGGCTATTGACTCTAGATGGATGTAGGCAGAGACAGCCACCAGTTGGTAGATAGGGGGCTGCAGAGCGGATCTCCTCTGCGCGTGCGGGTCGGCTCCACCTTCTCCACACATCAGCCGGGTTGGTCTCTGAAATGAAAATTTAAATACTGTAATTTTGTGAAATATTTTGGACTAGGATCAAAACGGGGGAAATCTAGCCACTGGAAATCTACACATAAATATTGATCTTGGTTACTTTTAACATGAATCATTATATTTTTCCATATATTAGAATTAATATTGCAAGAGTTATTGAAAGAGGAGGCTGTCTTAAAAATCTTTGCTATGGGGTTGCGCACACTCATGCTGATGAGGTGATGAGTTTATACAGTGGATCATAGGTGGCAATCGGTTACCTTGAACTATGAGTTTAGTACCCAGAAGACAGGCATGCAGTTTTTTGCTCCATTATTTGTTAGAGTTCATCTCGGCAGGTGTTTAATGAATGTTTATTCTATGTAATTTAAACTGAGGAGAATATATCCTAGTTACTTAAATTTGAAGTTAATTTGAAATAATAACTTTGGACCTTCATAGCTTTTTGCTTTTTGTTTTTGTAAACTTAAGATGTTGGGCTGGGTGATTTCCAAGCTCTCTTCCTTCTGATATTATTCAGAAATGGCACAATACATGGTGCAAATAATATTTGAACATTTAAAAGAAAGCTGAACAACTCCATAGAGAATAAAATTTAAAATAGGCAATGATCATTTCTATAACTAACTTCTTTCTTTAGCCAAAGGAATGTGGTTCCTATATTAGAAATGAAGAGCTGCTTTCTGAAGAGCACAGAGAGAATGAGCTGCCATTCACTCTTTTTTTTTTTAATATATTTTTTAGTTGTAGATGGACACAACGTCTTTATTTTATTGCTTTGTATGTGGTGCTGAGGATCGAACCCAGAGCCTCACGCATGCAAGGCAAGCGCTCTACTGCTGAGCTACAATCCCAGCCCGCCATTCACTCTTTGTAGTGTACTTGAGATGTTTGAAAACTGCATCTCTTTGAAAGTGTGAAACTCTTATTTATAGATGACATGAGGTTTTAAGAAAAATTAAGGGTGATGGCACCTTAATATTTATGTATACCTGTTCATGTAGCATTGAATTCTCTCCCTCATGTTGCTGATATTTGGGAAGAAGGGGTATATAACTACTTGGAAAGAATTGTGTCCTTGGAATTTTATGTGGATGAAAAATTCCGTGAACATACAAAAGTAGACAAAACAGTACAATGAACATCCAAGGATGTTCTGTCACCAAGGATAATTGATAATATTCCATTTTCTATCTATTTTACTCAAGAATTTTTTATGCAGTAATCAAGTCATAGCCTATTTTGTTTTATCTGTACTCTGCACATTTCTTCCCCCTATACTTTTCTCTTTTTGAAAATTTTATTTGTTTTTTGGTGCCAGGGATCAAACTCAGGGTACCCGACCACTGAACCACATCCCAGCCCTATTTTGTGTTTATGTAGAGACAGTCTCACTGAGTTGCTTACTGCCTCACCATTGCTGAGGCTGGCTTTGAATTCTCCTGTCTCAGCCTGCCAAAGTGCTGAGATTACAGGCGTGCGCCACCACACCCAGCCTTATTTATTTTTATGTGATGCTGAGGATCAAACCCAGTGCCTCACATGTACTAGGCAAGTGCTCTACCACTGAGCCACAGCCTCAGCCCTTCTCCCCATACTTTTCATTCTAAGTGTCTATTATAACTAATTTACCCAACCACATATTGGTGGATATTTGAGTAGGTTCTAAAAGGTTTTTAACCATTACAAACAGTGGTGTAATCAATATTATTTCCTTTCTTTGTGTTCTTGTGTGAATTTTTTTTTTTTTTTTGGTACTGGAGATTGAACTCAGGGGCACTCGAACACTGAGCCACATCCACAGCCCTATTTTGTGTTTTATGTAGAGACTGGGTGTCACTGAGTTCCTTAGCGCCTTGCCTCACCATTGCTGAGGCTGGCTTTGAACTCGCAATTCTCCTGTCTCAACCTCCTAAAGTGCTGGGATTATAGGTGTGCATCACCGTGCTGGGTGAATTTTCTTGAGAAAAATTTCTACCTGGGAAAGGAGCTGCTGGTGTGCATTTTAGTTTTGGTGAATATCTTCAGTTTTTAATATGTCATCATATTACTTTCCAATACACCTGTACTAATTTACATTAGTAATCCTTTATTACTAATGTAATTCTCATATTTAATCCTTTATTTGAAATCACCATTTCCTAGTTTATTTTATATATATATGTCTGTACATATGTATGTGAATATATATGAAATTTACACACATATATAAATTTTTCCTTCTGAAACATTTGAGGATTCATTGTAGACATTATAACACTTCACTCCTTATATAGTTTAGCTTGCATCTTAAAGAATAAAACATTATCTTTTGCAACCCACAATTATTACACTTGGAGAATTTAATTTCTTTTTTGGTACTGAGGATTGAACTGAGGAGTATCAATCACTGAGCTCTATCCTCAGTCCCATTTTTGGTGTTTTGTTCAGAGACGGGCTCACTGAGTTGCTTAGCACCTCGCCATTGCTAAGGCTGGCTTTGAACTTGCGATTCTCCTGTCTCAGCCTCCTAAAGTGCTGGGATTACAGGCATGTGCCACCATCCCCGGCTAATTTTGATATAATATTATTATAGTCTGCTTTCACATTTTCTTGATTGTTGTAATAAAGTCCTCCATAGTCTGCTTGCCCCATCCATTATTTGGTTAAGGATCAAGCATTATATTTTGTTAGTAATGCCATTTCAGTATTATTTTAAAACAACTTCTAGATATCATGATGCTCCACATTTTATCATGTACTTCCAAAAGTTAAGGGCTCTTTCCATTGTTATTAAAACAATCAAAATACTATTGTTGAGCTACATTTTTTTTCTTTTTCTTTTGGTACTGGGGATTGAACTCAGGTGTACTTGACCACTGAACCACATCTCCAGCCCTATTTTGTGTTTTATTTAGAGACAGGGTCTCACTGAGTTGCTTAGCGCCTTGCCTCACCGTTGCTGAGGCTGGCTTTGAACTTGTGATTCTCCTGTCTCAGCCTCCCAAAGTGCTAGGATTACAGGCGTGCACCACCGCGCCTGGCTCATTTTTTTCTTAAGTAAACTAAAATGTATGTAGAACTTAGTTCCCATTGTATCATACATGTTGTAATTTTAAAAAATTGTGCTGTACAACATTGTAAATACACTTAGTGCCACTTAACTGTACATTTAAAAGTAGTTACAATAAATTTTGTTTTGTATATTTTACCAGAATAACAAAAATAAATTTAAAAATTAAAAAAACTGTAGGATTCAAGTGACCAGTGCATTACATTGGTGTCTAAGTCTCTCCTTTTTCTTTTTTAATTTTGGTGTTGGTGATCAAACCCAGGGCCTCATACTTGCTAGTCAAGTGTTCTCTGCCCTTGAGCTATATCCCTGACCCCAGACCCCTCATTAAAAAAAAAAATAATAATAATTGTAATAGTTTCATTGAAACATATTTTACATCTTAGGCAAAAAGCTTAATGAGTATAAGTTTATACAGTTGTGGAACCATCACCACAATTTAATTATAGAACATTTCTATCTATCCTCAAAATGTGGCCGTTTACTCATCCTCTGCTTCTACTCCAACACAAGGCAGCTACTGATTTGCTTTTTACTGTATACAATGTTTTCCTTTGTAGAAATTTCACAGTCATTCAGTATATAGTCTTTTATGTCTGGCATATTTCACTTAGTATGAACTTTCTGAGATTCATTTTTGTTACTTAATGTATCAGTAGTTTATTCCTTTGTATTCCTCAGAAGTATTCCATCATATAGATAGATGTACCATATCTTGTTTATCCATTCACAGGTTGATGGGCATTTGGGTTTCCAGTTCATAGTAGTTAATATTTGAAGTCTTTGGGTATGATTTCAGTTTCTCTTTGGTAGACACCCGAAGGAGAAATTTGGGGTTGCATGGTAAGTCTGTGTTTCACTTTTTAAGAAATGACCAAAACATTTTCAAAGTGGCTATATCATTTTACATTCTCACCAGCCTTGTATAAGGGTTTCAGTTTCTCCATATCCTTGTTAAACTTGGTATTGTTAGTCTTTGATTTTAGCCATTTTAGTCGTTATGCAATGATCTGTTGTGGTTTTAATTCGTATTTCCCTAATGACTAATGAAGTTGAATATCATCTTCTCATGTATTTATTTGCCATTCTTTACTGAAGTGTCTATTTAAATCTTTCACCCATTTAAAAATAGAGGGCTGGGGCTGGGATCGTGGCTCAGTGGTAGAGTGCTTGCCTCGCATGCGTGAGGCCCTGGGTTCGATCCTCGGCACCACATAAAAATAAATCAATAAAGATATTGTGTCCACCTACAACTAAAAAAAATATTAAAAAAAAAAAATAGAGGGCTCATGGTAGAGAGCCTATATAGCATGCATGGGGCCTGGGTTTGATCCCCAGTGCTGGGGAAAAAATAGTAAATAAATAAATGAATAAATAATTTATTGAGTTTTAATAGGTTTTGTATACAAATCTTTATTAGATATGTATTTTGTAAATATTTTTCACAGTTTTATGGTTTGTCTTTCTTTTTTTTTGAAACCAGGAATTAAATCCAGGGTTGCTTAACCACTGAGCCACATTTCCAGTCCTTTTTTATATTTTATTTAGAGATGAGTTCTTGCTGAGTTGCTAAAGGCCTCACTGAGTTACTGAGGCTGGCTTTGAACTTGTGATCCTCTTTCCTCAGCCCCCATATCACTGGGATTTTCCCTGGTGGGCACCACACTTGCTTTTATTTACCTTTAAGGTATTATGTCTAAGAATATCTTTGCCAACTCAAGGACAAAAAGATTTTTGCTCTTTTTATTTATCCCCCAACCCCTGGAACTGGGGTTGAACCTTGTAGTGCTCCACCACTGAGCTACATCCTCAGCCCTTTTAATTTTTACTTGGGGACAAGGTCTTGCTAAATTGCTTAGGGTGGCTTAGAACTTGCAATCCTCCTGCCTTCTCCTGAACTGCTGGGATCACAGGCGTGCACCACTGTGCCTAGTTTTGATTCTTTTTCCCCCCCTAGATGTTTTATAATTTTAGCTCTTCCATTTAGATTTATGATCCAGTTTGAGATTTAGGTGGAAATTGGAGTTCTATTAGGAAAGTTCAGTTACATGTGGCAAATTGAAGTTTATTTTGTCCATAATAGTATCTAATTGGTCCTGTACTACCTGTTAAATTGTTTGTGTGTGGTGCTGGGCCCCATGCATACTGAGTAGTTCTCCACCACTGAACTACACTCCCAGATTCATCTCTTGAAAATACTATTCTTTTGCCATTGAATTACCTTGAATCTTTGAGCCTTTTAGTCCATGAACATGGTATGCTTTCCCATTTAGATCTGAGTTAATTCAGCCATAATTTCTAGTTTTCAGTGTATGGGTCTTATTTGTTTTGATGCTATGGCAAATATATATATTTTTCTAAATTGTTTTTTAAATTTTATCTTAAATCAGTTTTAATCCTTGCTCTTTTTTTTCCTTCCTGTTTGTTTTACAAAACCAGGTAGTTTGTTTTAGCATCTTTTCATAGTTTGATTTATTCACTATTGTGGTGTTTAACATATCCTCAAAATTCTGTTACATGTATATCCTCAGTAGAGTCAGGTTTGATTCCTCCGCCCTTTGGGAGATAGTTAAGATAGTTTAATAATTGGTGTTTTTTTTTTCCCTTTGGGAGGCACATAATGTTTTAGTTTGCCTCTTGTTTTGTGATTGATAGAAGCTGTTATTGATGGTCAACACCTCGATACAGTAATTAATAAATTAATTAATTAACTTCAATACTAGAGATTGAACCCAGGCCCTTGTATGTGCCGGGCAAGTGCTTCACTAAATTACATCCCCAGCCCTTAGATTCAGTAATCTATTTAGTAGAGATTCTATTATTCCTTTATCATTTATTAGCTAGCATACTCACATGAAAAGAAACCTCTCCTATTTTGTTATGCTGTGATTTTAAATGTATATGGAAATCTTTAGTTACAAAAACAGTGACTTTAGGGAGGCTGAGACAGGAGAATCGCAAGTTCAAAGCCAGCCTCATCAACGGCGAGGCGCTAAGCAACTCAGTGAGACCCTGTCTGTACATAAAACACAAAATGGGGTGGGGGGGATGTGGCTCAGTGGTCGAGTACCTGAGTTCAATCTCCAGTACCAAAAAAAAAAAAAAAAACAGTGACTTTAGTAACATAGGTATTTTTTCTCATGCACCACTTCCCAGTTGAATTAGTAGACAGTTTGAACTTATTAGCTAGTTGAGGGTTTTTCATTTTTTGTTTGGCTTCTTCTGTAGTAAAGGCTTATGTACAAATCCTTCAGTTGGAAATTGTAAGTGTTCTACAGGGCTCTTTTAGACCTGCTTTATAGGCAAAGATTGTGTGTAAATTGAATTATTGCTTTGTAAGAGCAAATTGCAATCTTGATGTTATCTTTTCCCAGAATAATATTTTGTAATGAATATATAGCTATTGCTTGCTTTTTAGAAACACTCTGATTGATGATGCTGTTGTCTCTTTTGTTGCTTTATTGTTATAAAAGTGTCTTCTTTTTTTGATCTTAATTTAAATTAAAAAAGTTATTTTAAAAGTTATAAAGTTAAAATAAATGGCATTGAGCTTTTACTGCTAATGTTACTTTTCATATGTATCTTACTTGTTAACTCTGTTTTTGGAAATTTGCCTGAATAGGATGATGCTGTCAGTGTATCTGTTTTATGTACTAATATAATGTCATAGTAACTTCATAGTGTTTCATAAATAGATGTAACTCCTTTTTTTTTTTGGTACTGGGGATTGAACTCAGGGGCACTCAACCACTGAGCCACATCCCCAGCCCTATTTTGTGTTTTATGTAGAGACAGGATCTCACTGAGTTGCTTAGCGCCTCACGGTTGCTGTGGCTGGCTTTGAACTCACGATTCTCCTATCTCAGCCTCTCAAAGTGCTAGGATTACAGGTGTGCGCCACTGCACATGGCTTAGATGTAACTCCTAATAGGAGCTATGTATAGCAGATGCTTAGGATGGTTAGAGCTAAATAAATTAATGGGTTGGGGAAGTTGCAACACTAATTGATCAGCCTTAAATTAACCCTTGAAAGTGTAGAAATTTAGTGCACTACATAAAGATCTTGTGTTTTAAAAGTGATTGCTGTGAAGATAGAAGATCTTTAAACAGTATAGCAGAACAGCTAGTTTGTGCCAGATGTACAAATTTTGAAGTAATTTGTTTTAAAAGGGACTTTCACGTGTAACAGTTTAAAAGATAGAAGAGCTTTGCCTCAAAAAATACTGCCCCAGAGAACATGTAACTAACCTATCTATTTAGTATATGGACTGAAATGCAAAAAACTACTTGTTTAAGGTTTTCAGTTGGAGTTTATAAATGTTAAGGCTTTTGTTTAGAAAAAAAATTTTTTTCCCTTAGCCTCTTTTATCTGCCCTATGTGATATTTTTTGAAATACTCTATTTTTTTTAAATACTTTTTTTTTGGTTGTAGATGGACACAATATCTTATTTATTTATTTGTATGTGGTGCTGAGGATCGAACCCAGTGCCTCATGCATGCGAGGCAAGCGCTCTACCACTGAGCTACAATCCCAGCCCCTCTATTTTTTTTTAAAACTTATAAGGCATCATGTTTTCACAATTGGGAAATTTCAATAATTTAGTTTTCTTGGTACCCTTTTAAATTAAAGGATGATTATGAGGGATATTGAGAGTTGAGGCTTGAAGACTGTTGAAGTAGGTAACAACTACACCAGTAAGTTTCATTCAACAGACACAAATTGTAAGCTTACTACTTATAGGCATGGTGTCACATCATAGAGTCTAAGGCAGGTCCAGGCCCCAGGAGCAGAGAGGACTGAATTACTATAAGGGAAATGTTCTTCTACAGACTACGCCACTCTCAGATGCTGTGATACTTTTGGAGAGGAAGAAATGAATTTTGATTGGGAATGTTTATTTTTTGTGCTGGAGAATGTAACTCAGTGATAGAGTACTTGCCTAGCATGCAAGAGAACTTGTGTTTACTCCTTAGTACCAGGGAACGGGGAAGGGAAAGAATGATTATTTTTTTCTATGCTTTGTGGAATATGCTAATCTATCTATGATTCCCCCACCATTTTTGGGTACTAGGGATTGAACTCAGGGGCACTTGACCACTGAACCACATTCCCTGCCCTATTTTGTATTTTATTTAGAGACGGGTTCTCACTGAGTTGCTTAGTGCCTTGCTTTTGCTGAGGCTGGCTTTGAACTCACAATCCTCCTGCCTCAGCCTCCTGACCTGCTGGGATTACAGGTGTGTGCCACTATACCCGGCTATGATTTCCCTTTATTTCTCTTTCTGAGAGGTAGGTACTCTGCTTTTATGACATGGTTAGTTAAATTTAAAGAAACATTGAAGAAGGAACAGTTTTTGTTTTTATCAATCACTTACCAATATCTCACTATCAAAGTTAAGCTAACTGAGCAAATTTGCCCTTAAAATATTTTGCCTGGCTGGGATTGTAGCTCAGCGGTAGAGCGCTTGCCTCGCATGCGTGAGGCCCTGGGTTCGATCCTCAGCACCACATACAAAACAATAAAATAAAGACATTGTGTCCATCTACAACTAAAAAAAAAAAAAATTAAAAAAAAATTTTGCCTGGGAATAAAGCAGAAATCAAAAAACATCTTAAGGTTTTACTTCTCTTATATTCTATTTTAGACTGCGGATAAACTGGAATGGATTTCAGGGGAGAGTCTGAAGGGGCAGGGTAACTCAGGACCAGTTTTAGGAAGAGCAGTTGAATGAACTGTTCTTTCAGCTGTGTGAAGGGCTCTTATAAAGGCACAGACCTGTTCTGAGTAGGCAGCACCACTGGAAAGAAGCTATAGGGACTTGGGGCAGTGTAAAGACAGATTTTTTTTTGGTATTGCTGCTCAGAAGTAGAATAGATTTTCCCAGAAGGTAGGTGTAGGAGTTTTCTGTCATTAGGTCATTGATGGTGTTGGAACACAAAATGAACAACCTCTCCTTCAGGGATGGATGGTATCTTTGTGCTACTATAAGAGAATACCTGATACTGGTAATTTATAAATGTAGAAATCTATTTTATCCCTGTTACAGGGACTGGGAAGTTCAAGCTCAGGGCACAGGCAGGTTTGAGCTGGTGAAGGTACCGTTCCTCATGAATGGTGCCTTTTTAGTATGTCCTCACATGGCAGTGGGCAGAAGGGAAAAAGCAAGAGAGAGCAGAGCAAAGCAGCTCTTTTAAGCCTTTTTTTTTTTTTTTAAAATAATGGCAGTAATCCATTCATGAGGGCATGGCCCCTATGGCTTCATCACTTCCCAAAAGGCCTCACCTCTTAATACTGTCATCGAAGATTACATTTCAACATGTGTGTTTTGGGTGAGACATAGCATTCAAACCACAGCAGGAAAGCTGTTACTATTTGCAGAAATGTTGAAGCTTAGGAATGTTGTATACTGCAAGATTGTTGAGGATCAGTGGTCTAGATATAGCCTTTAAAGTTCTAACTGACTTTTAGATTCACCAGCCCCTTTTATTCAGTGAAAGAAAAAGAGATTAAGAAAAAGTATCTAGGCAGTTGACAATGTATGTAAAAATGCAGTGCCACATGTTAGTTGCTGAAGGTACTAAGCAAATGTTTGCAAACGAGATAGTCATATGAGCTTAACGGGGGGAAATAAGTTCTCAAAAGAATATTTGTATGTTAAACTTAATCATTTGAAGTGAAAAAAATTATCTTACTCTTTTAATACTTCACCCATTTCCACCAGTACCCCTCTAAAATGGCAAGGTTGATGATACTCCATAGTAGTAGTCTTTTCTTATGAGGTGTATTTACTTACTTTGCAAAATGTGCCCAGTGTCTAAATTTCCAAGACCAACTTCATAATACTTATTTCTGATCATAGTATTTGTTAAAGTTGGAAAAACTAATCTGGTAACAAGACATTTTCATTAAATGGACTCTTATCTAGCCATCTGAATTTGGCATTTTGTTAAAGATTCAGGAAAGAGTAGTACTGTGGTGTTTGAATGGCTTATTGATTTTTTTTCTTTAAAGATAATTCTGAGAGGAATTTGAAGTAAGCTAAAGAATTTTTTGATAGTTAAGTTTGACACTTCTTTAAGCATGGAATTTTCATTTCCAAGTTAGGAAGGAATGATGGAGAATCCTGTCAACTGACTGTCATGAAATTCCAAATGATGTGGCTAAGCCTGTGATAATCTTCAAAATGTCATTTTGGAAGAATTTAATGTGAATTTAAACAATTGAGTTCTCTTTTATACCTTAGTAGAAAATAATACTATATTTATCTCATATCCTATAGAGACTACTAAGGAAAAACATGTTAATGATTTGGGATGTATGCTGTATTTTACTTTTATGTTTTTCCTGAGCAGCTGGCTGTGTTTTGGCCAACTAAACTCATTTACTTCTGAACAGTTTAAATACAACAAATTAGACTAACAATATTGGTCTTCCAATCCTCCTTCCAATTCCTAAAAACTACTAGCTTTGGGAATATAGGTCAGAATGGTTTTCATAGATAGGGCTGGAAAGTTTTTTTCTCTGAAAGAAACAAATAACCATTTATTTGCTGCAAGTTTACCTTTTGTGTTGTTAATTTGCAAATAGTGAAGTTTTAAATTCTTATTAGCTTGTTTTGATAACTTCAGGCACCTTTGTTTTATAGTTTTGTCCAAGACTGTAAGTTCATATTTTATAAAAATGAGTTTTTTCTTATAAAACATGAAAATTAGTAGTCATAGTTTCATGGAAAACATGTTTCTTATAAAGCATGAATACATGGTTATTAGTAACAGTATTGTCAAGGATCGAAAATTAGTTAATTTTATAATTATCTCTAGACAGTGGAATTGGTAGTGCTAATCTTAGGGAAAAAAGTAGCAGCCTTTGTAATGTGCCATTTAAGGTTGCCAAAAATAATTTGTTAAGCGTTCAAAACATAGTCTTTAGGGAAATAGAAAAGTGGAGAAGGAGGAATCAATTTGTTTAAAAGGTATAGAGATTTAACCAAAAATTCTTGTGTATTTAACACTTACAGGTTTCAGAGGAAGTATACATATATTTAGTTAATATAAGTGGGTATTGAAGTTTGTAAAAGCAAATAATAAGGTGCAGCTAAATTCTAATGTTGACTGAACAAAGGCTGCTGAGTATCTCACCAAACTCTAGCAATCTCAGGTAAGTAGACTTTCGTTATGCCTGTTAGAGTTTTGATTTTACAGCTTGCATGAATTTAATTGTATTCCTAATATTGAGCATAATTTAGGCTTTTTCCCCCCATGTGTCTACTTACCTTTTTGTGCTGAATTATTTTACAGATTTAACATGTTTTGCAGTGTGTCTCTTGTAGTAACCAGAGATTTACTCCTTTTCTGGAAGTATTTATTTTAAAAGCTACTGAAGAGTTGTTTTGTTTTCTAAGTAATTTATTTATTTTTTCTAAATAACTTACTCTTCTTCATTATTAAATGTTCAGCATTTGTAGGTTTGTGGACCATAACCTAATGACGCAATGTTTTGCCATCACTTTGGTCGCCATCACTTTGTTTCTTGGGGATTCCCTGGGGGTAGCAGTATTGCCTGAGGTTTGGGATGCTGTCTTGAGGGACTGTTTTTTATGTAATCATCCTGTATGAATGCCTGTAGTGATTTTTGAGGAGAGAAGCTTGTCAATAAGGTCTCAGCACTTAGATACTCTGCTTCTTTTATGGCCTTAAACTTTTAAAAAATTTCAATGAAATAAATGTACAGCAAATGTATCTATAGTTCAGGAATCTTTTAAAAGTGCCTGTATACATAATGTAATAAAACAAAAGCAGCAAAACCTCCAGAACATCCCTGGGAGTTTGGTGAATGTTTGGATAGAAGACAACCTCCCAAGAGTCTCACACTTCAATCATTACAGCTTGCCTTCAGCTCTCTTCTTTGAGGCCTTTGGGATAAGGCAGAGCCACTTATTCCCTTAGGGCAAAGATTTTGTTTATGTGCTTTCCTGCAGATTCTAAGGTTTTTGATGATAGCTGTTTATCATATAAATCTCTTTTTGGCCTTTTGACTGTTCTCTAAACTCAGTGATTCCATTAAAGAATTGATAAGGAAGCACACTGTAATTTTAAAAACTGTGTACTATAAAACTTTGTTAGGAGAGGTTAGAAGGGTACTTAGCGGCGGGGTGCGGGGGGGGGGGAAATCTCTAATTCTTATGGGCTGTGAATCATCTTTGAAGCAGTAGATATTCTAAGTAAGAGGTTTGCTAAAATGTTAATAGCTAATATTCTTTGAGGGCTTACTATACTACAAATTTTACATGCATTACTCAATTGACTAATTAATGTACTATGAGATGAGCACTGTTGTTAACATCTCTATTTTAAATATGAGGACACTAAAGCATGAATTGGTTACTTAACTTGTGTAAATCCCCTTAACAAGTGGACTGAGTACTTGGAATTCAGACCCAACAGTGATTCTGAGGCCTCATGCTTCCTTACTCGTACTGTCCAGTTATTTTGATATGATGTTGATCATTATACACTTGATTTTCTTTCTTTTTGTTTTTGGTTTTTCTAGAACTGGGGATTGATCTCAAGGCACCTACCACTGAGCTATGTCCTCAGCCCTATTTATTTTTTATTTTGAGCCAGAGTGTCACCAAATTGCTCAGGCTAGTCTCAAACTTGTGATCCTCCTGCCTCAGCCCTCTGAGTCACTGTGATTACAGGCATGTACTACCATGCCCAGCTGATTTTCTCTTATTTTGAGTGCTGTTAACCACTTATTTTTTTTTGTTGTTGTTGTTGTTCAACTTCCTACTGTTTGAAAGTTATAGTCAAGGCTTAGAAGCCTCTAAAATTTATGATTTTTAACTTTCTTAGCTGCGGAGACATATTGCATGGAGATAGGAGGGTTTAGACATATTTCTAGTATTTTATTTTAATAGAATTTATTAGATTCCTACTGTTTGTATGGTGTTATATTTCACATAAATTATCATTTTAGTCTTCAAACAGCCCTTCACCATATATATGTATATTACTTGTTTAACAGATATGGAAACTGCGCTAGTAAATGATAGACTGTGCAGTTTAAGCTAGGTCTCATTTTATGGTTAGTCAAGTCTAATTTTTTTTTACTGGTTGCCATTCCTTGTCATGTGAATTTTGTTGTTCACTTTTTGGAGAAACATTTTGCCCAAATGAAAAAACAAAAGCACAAAGTGAAAGACCTGAGTTCTTGTCTAGGTAGCCCTACTGATTTTTGCTGAGTGATCCTTTGCAAGATATTTACTGTGCAAAACTGTAGGTAAAACAAATTTGGTTATAATTAGTATTTAGCTTCAGTTGATTTTATTTTCATCATCCTCAAGAGACTGATACGCTTTTAATGAATATAATTGGTTTTTATGTTGCTTCTAGATGTTTCTCAACATTTCATATGCCAGATAATTTGTAAACATCATACCTAAGGCAACATGAAATTTAGCAGCTTAAGTAAGGACTGTGAGAAGGAGATTTGTTTGGTCCAGTCTGATGCTTTTTTCCTGGCCTATGTCTGTGTACTTGGTCTCTAATTGACCTGTCTTTCTAGTTTCCCTTTAATTGTAGTTATCAAGGAGTTTTTAAACCTCCACCCTCATTTTCTTCCCTCCTAGTGGTCTTCCTTTTTGGGAGGCTGTGTATACTGAGTTGAGCACATATGTAGCTATTTGTGAAGTAAAGAAAATTAAGTAACTTCCTAGCCTTAATTAGAACTTCTGGGTCTTTTTAGTTTGCGATTTGTTTCTTTTTCTTTCTTATTTATCTATCTTCTATCTACCTATGTATTTATTTTTCATGGTCTATTTCTTTTTTTTTATTTTTAAATATTTTTTAGTTACACATGAACACAATATCTTTATTTTGTTTACTTATTTTTATGTGGTGCTGAGGATCGAACTCAGTGCCTCACATGTATGAGGCAAGCACTCTGCCACTGAGCCACAACCTCAGCCCGGTGGTCTGATTCTTAACCTTGAGCTAAGAATGTTAAAAACACATGGAGGACTTTATTTTGGTTTCACTTTTCTTCTATCTGTAGCTGAGATCTCAGTTAAATTATGTTAGTGATCCTGACTGGTCTTTTTTTTTTTTTTTTTTCCTTTTCTTTCTTTTTTGGTACAAGGGATTGAACTCAGGGCCTCACAACCACTGAGCCACATCCTCAGCCCTTTTTTGTGTTTTATATGGAGGCAGGGTTTCACTGAATTGCTTAGCACCTCACTTTTGCTGAGGCTGGCTTTGAACTCACGATCCTCCTGCCTCAGTTTCCCAAGCTGTTGGGATTATAGGTGTGCACCACCACACCCAGCCCTAATTGGTCTTTATGATGTCTTAAGTATTAAACTGTCCCCTGCTGGACTTCCTTGTTGCTTAATGTAAATTTGATCAACTTTCTGAGAGTTTAGGTCAGATGTAAAATTTAGTCAAGATATATGATTTATTTCTTGTTCATGGTAATGGAGAGAGGATAGGGCAAGAGGGATATCACTTTCTGGGATATCTTACAGTCATCTTTGTAATTTTTTTTTTTTTTTTTTTAAAGATTTGAGAAAGCTTGGAGGCCTAGAAAGACTAGAGGAGCTCAGGCTCTAGAATCAAACCAGACCCCTGTTGCTTCCTCATTTTATGAGTTGACATGTTATTTAACTTCTCTGAGGCTCAGTTTCCTTACCTGTAAAATGGGGTTATTATATCTGGGTTAAGCAGAATAGTATTAAATAAGATATCATTAAAAATAGTTAAACACTTAAGTTTACCATATGTTGGGCACTGTTTTGTGTGGCCAATTATTTACTATTTAATACATAGAAGGATATAAAAAGTAGGTACTCATATACTACTTCTTTCCTTTTTTCTTGATAAATGGTTAATAACAATTTGTTGAGTTGGAATGATGGCTTCTGATTTGTGACTTGACAAGAAGGCTGAAAAAAAATCCACAAAATTGCAAAATAGTTTCAAAGTTTTTCATAACTGAACATAGTCTTTTCCTATAATCTACCCCATCCTCCACCCCCTTGGGAGTCTGGCTGTGTTGCCCACGCTGGCCTCAAATTCACAATCCTCCTGCTTCAGCCTCCCAAGTAGTTAGGATTACAAGCATGTGCCACCATACCCAGCTTTTATAATCCTTCTATAATGCTGCTGAAATTTGTATATTTTGGGAATGTTTATGTTGTGAATTCAACTTACTAAACTTATTTAATCAGAAGAAGACTACTGACCTTTAACCTGTTTTTGCGACTGGCTCCCATAAATACAGCTTTCAAACTGTGAAAAATGCGATCATATTTGAACTATAGAAGATTTATCATTTCTCTAGATTATAATGTAAAGATAAATGATTCTTAAATGTTTCTGATCTCTTACCTTTTTGATGCAGCAAGAGAACATTTCAAAATCATAATTTAGTAATCTTGGTAACAGGCATAGACTGCTCAGTGTCCTGGTACTAATTAGTAAAACAGGGCCATGGAGTGGTCATATGGTCATAGCAGATATGGGCTAGGCATTTAAGTATGGTGGGCAGTAAATTTCCAACCTCATCATAGTGTGAATCAATTCTTAAAAATATTTATGCCTGAGATTTTTTGTTTTTTCCCCCATATTTATTACTGGTGCATTATAATTATATGGTGGAATTAATTGTTACATATTCATATATGCATGCAATATAATAATATAGTTTGGTCAGCATCATTATCCAGTATTTATCCTTTCCATCCCTTCCTCTGTCCTCCTGTCCCTTTTTCTTTACTGATCTCCCTTGAATTTTTAAAAAGACTCCTTCCCCTGCATTTCCTTTTCTTTTTCCTCACTGGCTTCCACATATGAGAGAAAACATGACCTTTGACTTTCTTAGTTTGGCTTATTTCCCTTAATATGATCTTCTCAAGTTGCATCCATTTTCCTGAAAATGACATAGTTTCATTTTTATTTATGGCTAAATAAAACTCCATTGTGTATATATACCACATTTTCTTTATCCAGTCATCCATTGATGGATAGATACCTAGGTTGGTTCCATAGTTTGGATGTTGTGAATTGTGCTGTTATAAACATGGGTATGCATGTATTGCTACAGTATTCTGACTTTACTTTTTTAGGATAGATTATGAGGCGTAGTATAGCTGGGTCATATGGTGGTTCTCTTCCTAGTCTTTTGAGGAACCTCCCTACTGATTTCCATAGTGGTTGTACTAATTTACAACCCTACCAACACTTCTAGTCCCTTTTTCTTATCCTGTCTGGTAGAGCACATGCTAGGCAAGCACTCTACCACCAAGCCACACCCCAGCCCTTATTGTTTGTATTCTTTTTTTTTTAATTTTTTTAATTTGTTGATGGATCTTTATTTTATTCATTTGTTATTTATATGTGGTGCTGAGGATCGAACCCAGTGCCTCACGCATGGTAGGCAAGCGCTCTACCACTGAGCTACAGCCCCATCCCTATTGTTTGTATTCTTGATGACTGCCATTAGGTTTGAATTGCATTTCCCTAATTGCTAATGGTATTGAACTTTTTAAAAATATATTTGTTGGCCATTTGTATTTCTTCTTTTGAGGAGTATCTGTTTAGTTCATTTGCCCATTTATTAATTGTGTTATTTTTATTTTTTTGGTGTTTTTTGAGGTCTTTATATATTCTGGATACTAATGCTCTGTCAGAAAATCTATATATTATTTTTGGTAGTATAGCTATTTTTAATAATATTAATTCGGCTTATCCATGGTAGTAGCAGAGATTTTCTCCCATTCTGTAAGTTCTTTCTTCACCTTCTTCTTCTTCTTTTTTCTTTCCTCCTCCTCTTTTTGATACCTGGGATTGAACTCAGGGTCTCACTGAGTTGCTTTGCACCTCGATTTTGCTGAGGTTAGGCTTTGAACTCGTGATCCTCCTGCATCAGCCTTCCCAGCTGCTGGGATTACAGGTATGTGCCACTGCACCCAGCCACATTCTTAATTATTTCCTTCACTGTCCAGAAGCTTTGTAATTTGATGCTATCCCTTTTATTAACTCTTGGTATTGTTTTCTGAGCTTTAGAGGACCTACTGAGAAATTAGTTGCCTGTGCCTGCCTGTATGTTGGAATGCTGACCCTACATTTTCTTCTAGGAGTTGCATATTTTTCCTGTCTAATTCCTAGGTTTTTGATCCATTTTGAGTTGACTTTTGTGCGGGGTGACAGGGATCTAATCTCATTTTTTTTTAAAATATTTATTTTTTAGTTATAGGTGGACAGAATATCTTTATTTTATTTTTATGTGGTGCTGAGGATGGAACCCAGTGCCTCCCGCGTGCTAGGCGAGCACGCTACCACTGCGCCATAACCCCAGCCCCTAATCTCATTCTTATATATATGGATAACCAGCTTTCCCAGCACCATTTGTTTAAAAAAAAAAAAGCCTGGTTTTTCTCTGATGTATGTTTTTGACACCTTTGTTAGGGATCAAATGACATCAAAATGGATTTGTTTCTGTACATTGGTCTGTATGTCTGTTTTTATGCCAGTACCATGCAGTTTTTGTTACTATAGTGTAATTTGATGTCAGGTATTATGATGCCTCCCTCATTGCTTTTTTGGCTTAAAATTTCTTGGGCTATTCTAGGTCTTTTATTCTTCCAAATGAATTTTAGCACTTATTTTTAGTTCCATGAAGACTGTCATTGGTATTTTGATTAGGATTACATTGAATCTGTATATTGCTTTTGGTAGTATGGCCATTTTTAACAATATTAATTCTCTCTGTCCATGAACATGGACAGTCTTTCTATCTTATGTATTCTTTGATTTCTTTTCTTCAATGTTATATAGTTTTCATTATAGAGGTCTTTTACTTCCTTGGCTAGATTTATTCCTGGATATTTGATTTGATTTAATTTAATTTTTGAGGCTATTGTGAATGGGATTGTTTTCCTAATTTTTCAGCAGATTCATTAATGGTGTATAGGAAAGCTATTGATTTTTTTTTTTTGTATGTTGACTTTGTAAACTACTACTTTGCTAAACTTGTTTATTAGCTCAGTAGTCTTCTGGTAGAGCTTGCATCTTCTAAGTATAAGGTCATATTACTTGCTCACCATGATAATTTGACTTTTTCCTTTCCCATTTTTATCCTTTTTATTTCCTTCTCTTGCCTAATTGCTCTGGCTAGAATTTCTAATACTATATTGAAGAGGAGTAGTGACAGTAGACATTTTTTAAAAATATTTTTTTAGTTGTTGATGGATCTTTATTTTATTTATTTATATGTGGTGCTGAGAATCGAACCCAGTGTCTCATGCATGCTAGGCAAGCACTCTACCACTGAGCCACAACTCCAGCCCAAGAGAGTAGACATTTTTGTCTTGTTCCATATTGTAAAGGAAATGCTTTTAGCTTCCCCCAAGTCACTATGATGTTGGCTTTGGGTTTGTCATATATAGCCTTTATGATGTTGAAGTAAGTTCCTTCTGTCTCTAGTTTCTTCATTGTTCTTGTCACAAATGAGTGCTGAATTTTTGCCTAGGGGTTTCTCTGCATATGCCTGAGATTTTCAAATGACATGTATTAAAGCTTAGAAAAATTAACATAGAAGTCCCTTTACTAGAAAATTTGTGGGTGGTGAAATTGAGATTAACAAAAAAAAGGACAACAAGACACAGTGACACATGCTTATAATCCCAGTTACTTGATGGCTAAGGCAGGAGGATCTCAAGTTCAAGGCCAACTTGGGCAACTTAGTGAGACCTCATATTAAAAAAAAAAAAAAAAAAAGACTGGGGATATGGCTCAGTGATAGAGAACTTTCTGAGCATGTACAATTCCCTGGGCTCAACACCTAGTACTGCAAAGGAAAGGAGGGGAAAGGGAAGCATAAGTTACTGAATTGATGTGGGGAAATGTCTTCATGGCTGACCAGTGCACCTAAAAGAAGATGAAATTTAAGGTGGAATTGAAGCTGACGGGAAGATTCTCAAAGTGAAAAAGAAGGGATATTAAAAAAAAGATATTATTCTAGTTATCTTAGTTTTTATCATACTAAGATGAAGCATAGCACATGAAAGTAACTTACAAACTAGCAACGCTACACACATAGGGGTATAATAATTATACTTTTGTTGATTGAAAAACATTTTCCTGAACACCTTT
Organism: Geosciurus inauris; assembly: GCA_004024805.1. Lineage (NCBI taxonomy): Eukaryota > Metazoa > Chordata > Mammalia > Rodentia > Sciuridae > Geosciurus > Geosciurus inauris. The sequence goes on from PVHX01010402.1 coordinate 53,680, forward strand.
AGTAGTGAGAGAAGTAATCAGACTGTCCAATTGTTTGAAACTACTTCTTTCCCTCCCTCCCTTTTTTTAAAATAACAGTTTCATTCTTCTAATTGCTCAGGCCCTAAACTGGGTGAGGATTCAACTCAGATACTACTCTTTCTCTCACATTCAGCATCTGTCTTCCACTCTTCAATGTCCACTGTTCTTGTCTTCTTCCTGGGCACCAGCACTTCCCACCTGGATTATTCCAGTATCTTTTTAATTGATCTTCCTGCTTTTTGCTCATGTTCACTTAGAGTCTGTTTTCAACATAATTGCAGAATGGTACTTTTATTTTTATACTTTTTTATTAAAAAATTATTTTGGTAATGAGGATTAAACCCAGGGGTGTTTGTCACTGAGTGACATCTCCAGTCCTTTTTATTTTTTTATTTTGCGACAAGTGTCACTAAGTTGCTGAGGCTGGTCTTGGAAGTTGCCGTCCTCCTCCCTTAGCTTCCTGAGTTGCTGGGCAGAGTGATCCTTTTAAAAAGTCCAATTATATCCCTCCTGCACAAAATCTGCACAGCAGCCTTCAAGTTCATATATGATGTGGCTCTCTGGTACCTTCCTGAGTTCATCCCCTAATGTTTGTGCCTTGATAATTTTGCTCCAACCACAGTGACCTCATAACATGATATACAAGTTCCTACTTCAGGGTAGCACTTTCAGTCTGAATGTTCTTTTTCAGGTATTCACAAGGTTCATTTCTTTACTTCCCTCATGTGTTGGTTCATATCACCTTACCATTAAGACCTTGATCACTCTATTGAAAGTAGTACTTCCTATCTTTCCTTGTTCAGTTTTCCCCCTAACAATTTATTTTTTCCAGCATATTATATAATTTGTCTACCAGTCCCAGATTATCAGATTGAGGTGTGCAAATTTTTTAATATTTGTTTATCTAGAATAGGGTGTGGCAGGTGGTATGTGCTCAGTAAATATTTATTGACTAATTGAGGAAGAATTCCATGACAGGTCATAGTATCATTATTACCTTTGATTTGAAGAGCTTTAAATAACTGATTTTGACAGTTAATAAAAGTTCTGGAGAATGGCAGTACTAATTCTAAACACACTGTTTACTAATGGTGGAACCTACCATGTTATAGTTTCCAGCCTCCCTTGGAGAAAGATGTGATCATTTGATTGGATTTTAGCTACTGGAATGAGGATAGATGGATGGATATGCCATTTTCAGGCCTGGCCCTGCAGAACCTCCCATAAGCAATACCTCTATACTGTTCTTCTTAAGAAGACTATGTCCAAGATGGCATAGTTGAGTGAAGGAAGGCTCCTGGCTTCAGGAATTGCCACCTGGTGGGGAATTACCACTGATCAGGAACATTGGTTTTATTTGAATGAGAAATAAATATCTTTTGGATTAAGCAGCTGAAATTCGTAATTTTTCTGTTAAAGCATTAACATCACCTTAAATAATACCAACTAAATAACTGCTAAATTATTTCCTTCCTTATTCTGTTGTACATGGTAACCCAGATTTCTTTCTTATTTGTTATTGGCTTCTGTATAAGTACTTTTTAAAGCTTGAGATATATTTTATATACCATAAAATTCACTTACTTAAAGTATACAACTCAATGGTTTTTTCTTTATACACAGAGTGATATCAGCTAGCACCACCAACTCTCAGAGTGGTACAACCATCACCATTAAAATCTATAATTTTTGAATGTTTCACACTCTCTTCCCCACTAAAATATAAAAAACAAAATAAAACAAAGAAACAAACAAAAAGAAATCTTGAATGTAGTATACATTATTAGTACTTTTCTTTTTATGGCTGAAAGGTATTTTGTTGTATTATATAGACCACATTAGTTGGTTGATGGACATTTGAGTAGTCTCTATCTTTTGGGTATTAATATTGCTGCTGCTATGAACATTCAGGAGCAAGTTTTCGTTTGGATATATGTTTTCATATGTCTTGAGTATATACTGAGGAGTGAAATTAATGGGTTGTGTGCTAACTCTGTATTTAATGTTTTGAGGAATTGTCAGACTTCCAAAGTGGCTGTACCATTTGGCATTTCTGTTAACATTGCCCTTATGATGTATCACTATCAGAGGATTAGAATTACTGGGTAAATATAGTTTCTTAAGGGTTGTAGGTGGGGGACATTCACAACAGGTAGCTGGGGTATGGCAAACAGTGTGAGGTTGACTTCTCTCACTTCTTTTTCTTTGCATTCCTGCTTGCTTAACTGGCACGGTCTATAGAACATAGAACCTAATTCTTTTGGATCTTTGTGCTGACTTTTCCTTCTGCCTGCCATGTTTTGACCTTCTATATTTCTTAAGTCTTTGTCCTTGTTGCCTTCTCAGTGAAACTTTCCCTCTCTCTCAGTCTGTATAACTGTAAACCTATTACTGTCACCCCAAACCAATTATATCACTTACACATTTTTTAAAAAGTACTGTACTTTCTTCCTTCATGAGGGCAGAGATTTTGGTCTATTTTCTTCACTGATGTGCCTCTAATATTTTGATTGGGCCTGGAACATAGTTGGTTTCCAGTAAATGAAAGAATGAACAAACAACTTTCCATATTAGTAAATGCATTTTGTTTTTCTTAAGATAAAAATTTAAATCATAGAAGTAAACATATGAGCACATTCTCATCATAAAAATCTTACCAATTCAGATAAAGCAAAAATTTTCTTGTGTCTTGCCCCTGCATCTCACTTTACTATAGATAATCATCATTAGTCATCTGGATATACTCTTCTAAACCATTTTAAAGATATCTGCACAAAGAATAAAAAGCCGGGCGCGGTGGCTCACGCTTGTAATCCCAGCACTTTGGGAGGCTGAGACAGGAAAATTGCGAGTTCAAAGCCAGCCTCAGCAAAGGTGAGGTGCTAAGCAACTCAGTGAGACCCTGTCTCTACATAAAACACAAAATAGGGCTGGGGATGGGGCTCAGTGGTTCAGTACCCCTGAGTTCAATCCCTGGTACTTAAAAAAAAACAAAGATACATACATGTGTACCTATAGGAATATGTAGTTTTTTTTTTTTTTTTTTAAATTTTTTTGGTTGTTGATGGATCTTTATTTATTTTATTTATTTGTATGTGGTGCTGAGAATCGAACCCAGTGCCTCACGCATGCTAGCCAAGCGCTCTACCACTGAGCCACAACCCCAGCCCAGGAATATGTAGTTTTGATTTGTGTTTTACATGGATATGTCTCTATATTTTTCATAGCTCTATACAAAACCACTTTCTATGCCCAGAACTTTTTTGTCACCTCAACACAAACTCTGTATTCATTAAAAGGGTTTCATTCTTTTGAATTCTCATCTTGTGGATGTGATGCAATTTTGGTTGACATTGAAATTTCTGGTTTTTTCCTAGTACAGACATTGCTCAAGCCAACATTTTGTCCTTTGCCACTTTGTACACACATGGAGGCGTTTTCTCTGTATAGGCCCTGAAAATGAAGACAATTTATATTTTTTCTTTGAAATTGTTATGCTACTTATTTCCTTATTTTCTCTAGGTATTTTTCTGAAATAGATATTGGAAGTAAAATTGGAATTTTTTTTTATAGAGAGTAAAATTTCTCTCTTAAAGGGCTTTATCTATTTACCTTCTTCATCTAGTATTGTCAGCTTCCATTTCTCTACATCTTCACCTATATTAGATATTATTAATCTTCTATTTTTGACAATTTGGATATGAACTCATTTTAGTGTTTGAGGTTGAATATGCTTTAATTATTGATCATTTGTATTTCTTCTGTTAAATTCTTGTTCTTACATGATATTTTAAAAAGTTTTAGTTTTTAATTTTTAATTTCTTTGTGGTACTAGGGATCATATCCATAGTTCAATACCATTGAACTATGTCTCAGCCCATTTCAATTTTTTAAATTTTGAGACAGGATCTTGCCAAGTTGCTGAGGCTGGCCTCAAAATTGCAATTTTCCTGCTTCAGTCTTCTTGAATAGCTGGGATTACAGGCATGTGCCCCTGCATCTGGCCATTTGTGACCTTTAAAAAAAATTCTTTCCCATTTTAGATTTAGTCTCCTATTTACTTTATAGGTGCTGTCTTTTATTATGGCTGTTCATATTTTGTTATATATGCTAGAAATGGTTTCTTCTATTCTATAGCTTGTCCTTTAAAATCAAGGTTCTTTTTACCAAATGGGAGTTTTAAGTGTTTGTTTATTTACATGTATCCATTTTGTGGCTTTCTTGCTTAAGGAATCCTATGCTGTTCTGAGATTCTAACCATATTCACTTAGATTTTCTTTTAATTTGCTTCAAGTCTTGTTTTTCATATTCTCTTCTTTTAATTCACCTAGAATTCATTTATATTGTAGTGTAAAGCAAAGATCTAATTATTTTCCTCCTGCAAAGCCAGTTCATTAACACTATTTGCGTCTTTTCACAAGTGATATGGTACGCTATCTTTATCACGTACTGTACTCCTTATAAAATTGGATATATTTTCATCTTCATTCTACTTTATTGACGTTTTTATCTTTTCTTGTGCTAATATTTTGTGCTACTTTAATATTTTGATAGAAGAAATTTGCCTCATTGTAAAAGATATATACTTTCTCTTTTAAAACTAGCTTGTCAAGCAGAATAAAACACTCTGTTGGAATTTTAATTGGGAGAAAAAATATTTCTCTAACATAGTTTTTAATAGTCTTACAAGGCCCATTGTAGTCTTGTGCCATATTTTGTTTGTTTCTCATTTTTGGTTCAAAATAATCTTTTCAAAATATTGGCTCTAGAATTTGCTTTTCTTTTTTTTCAATTTAGGTTATTCTTGAGTACTAGGTTTTGTTTAAAATTTTCCGTGATTTGCTGGGTGTAGTTGTACCTGCCTGTAGTCCCAGCTAACTTAGTGAGCCTGAAGCAGGAGAATGGCTTGAGCCCAGGTGTTCAGGGCCAGCCTGAACAACATAGTTTTCAAAATCAGTCAAGATCAGGTGCGTTCAGGGTGGTATGGCCATATATCAGCCTGGACGACATAGTAAACTCCAAACTCCTAAAGGAAAAACATCTAGTGGTTTAATAGATTTATTAGTACCAATTTATTCAGCTGAGATAGATGTGCCCTGTGTTGAGTCTACAGAATCATGAAAAAGTTAAGTTAGGGTCAGATTTAACTCAGATGATTTAGATGATAGGGGTGGCTAAGATTTGTTAGGATGTTTCAAAACTTTGACTTTATCAGATTTAATTTTTAATATCTTTAGTCGGACATGCAGCAGTGGGTTAAAAACAATAAAAGCAACAACTTAAACAGAAGATGTTTGCCTCAGATAATCAAGTTACTTTGACATCTGACAAATGGAAACACAATGTTAAATTTAGATAGTCTGTCAAATAGAACATGTGTAATGCAAGGTCAAGGAGTAATGATTGACTATTGTTAAGAGTAAAGGGCCGGGCTAGGGTTGTGGCTCAGTGGTAGAGCGCTTGCCTAGCATGTGTGAGGCACTGGGTTTGATTCTTAGCACCGCATATAAATAAAATAAAGGTCCATTGACAACTAAAAAATATTAAAAAAAAAAAAAAAAAAGAGGGGCTGGGGTTGTAGCTCAGTGGTAGAACGATTGCCTGGCAAATGTGAGGTGCTGAGTTCAATTCTCACAAAAAATAAAATAATTAAAAATAAAGGTATTGTGTTCATTTACAACTTAAAAAATATTTAAAAAAAAGAGTGAAGGAACAAAAGAAATCCACAATATTAGGGAATAGAGAATATATGACTCTTATTAATCTTTACTGTCAAGGACAGAATTAATATGGCAAATTTGCTGAAAATGGAGCATCTGCTTTGCTGAATTATTATATTTACTACATTTGGCAGCATTCTTGAAATCATTGCTGAACTCACATCTGTTGAGTTGAGGGATAGGTGTGCAGATTCAAATATTTCAATGGAAATTTTCCTGTTAACTGCCTGGTAAATATTTATTGAATTTATTTTCTTAGACCCATCGCACATATTAGCAATCTTTAGGACTATACTGAGTTCTGTCCTCCTGAGCCTTTTCAAAGTTATTTATGTAAAACATGTTAAAATCACTTGGTTGAAGATCTTTCCCAAAGACATCTTTTTTGTATGATTGTATTTGCACCAGTTTTTTTTTTTTTTTTTTGTTGTTGTTGTTGTTGTTGTTGTTTTTAAGTGAGAGATGGGGTCTTGGTATATTGGCCAGGCTGCCCATGAACTCCTGGGCTCAAATGATTTTCCTGCCTCAGCCTCCCCAGTGTCTGGGACCATAGGTGTGTGCCACTGTGCATGGCTCTCTTGCATTATTGTAATTTCCCCACATAATACTTGTAAAAATTTTTTTTTAGTTATAGATGGACAGAATCACTTTATTTTATTTATCTTTATGTGGTGATGAGGATCAAACCCAGTGCCTCACATGTGCTAGGCAAGTGCTCTACCACTGAGCTACAACCCCAACCCCCCACATAATACTCTTATTCATTGTTTTATCTTAGCCTTGGGAACAAAGTGCATTAACATGAAGCCAAGTTATTACCACTAGGCTTAGAGTATGGACCACAACTGTTAACTAATAGGCAGTGGGAGGAGAAAGCATGGTTTAAGTGTTCAAATGACTTTTAGATCTTTTGAAAGATTTGTCAAAGGTAGTTATTCTGTGTTTTTTATTTCTTTATTATTTACTTATTTTTGTGGTACTAGGGATCAAATCCAGGGTCTTGTGCAGACTAGGCAAGCACTTTACCTCTAATCTATACCCTCAGCCTGTGCTATGGTTTTATTTTATATCAGTGTATAGCTAAAAACAAAATGATGAATTCAGTTGGGTAGTATTCTGTGTGGGTTTTATTTTTTATTGGTTTTCCTCTTGTACTTGGCTTCAAAGCTTATTTTGTTCAATTAGCTTTGCTTTTTTATTTATACTTTTTAGAAGTGTTTAAAATTTCTTCTGGCATCAGTATGTTTTATTAGAACCCTCTACAAATATCTAAATACCTTTTTACTTCACTGAATTATAAATAAGATGAGCGTAGTCAGATCAGTTGATTCATGAGAATTTAAATGAATAACTTCATATGCTCTGGTTACCAGAGAGGAATTATAATACCAAAATCAACATTAAAGATAAACAAAGACAGTAAAACAATATGAATAGGAAGTAAATGAAATAAAAGGAAATAAATGAAAATGAATTGAAGTTCTATATACTAAGCCCCTGGGTATTTTTTTCCCTCTGCATTAAAACAAAACAAAACAACAAAACAATAATACAGAACAAAAACAGACTAGAAGTGAACAGAGAAAGCTAACAGATGTTCCATACCAAAAGGCTTCATTAGTTTATTTCTCATGATCCTATTAAGATGATGAACTGATTACTCATTGGCTGCAATCTAAGTTATGATGTAAGACTGAAATAATGTCACAGTCTTAGCTTTCAGCTCCATAAGATTTGCATTTCTCCCACCTCATGTGCTTAGGTTTTGAAACTTTATTATTGTAGTTATTATTTTTACACTATGTAACTCTGCACAAAATACTCCTGTGTGTTCCAAGAGTTTATGAACATAAGCAATAGATGACATTTTCATCTACTGAAGTGAACCAACGGATATTTATTAGCACTGGTTTTATTCTATCAAAGCCATGTTGAAGTATCAAGACTTTATATAGAAATGATTCACTAAATGAGTACCATAGGAACTTGATCTATCATCATCACATGACAGTTAACATTAACTCAGCATTTACTCAGTAGCCAGCTTTTTCCTAAGTGCTTTTTTTTTTTGGTGCTGGCAGTTGAATTCAGGGGTACTCGACCACTGAGCCATATCCCCAGACCTGTTTTATGTTTTATTTAGAGACAGCAACTCACTGAGTTGCTTAGTGCCTCGTCATTGCTTAGGCTGGCTTTGAACTCATGATTCTGTCTCAGCCTGCCAAAGTGCTGGGATTACAGGCGTGTGCCACCATACCTGGCTAATAAGTGCTTTTCATGTGGATTATTTTACTAATCTTCCTAGTAGTCCTGTGAAGTAGAAGAGGTCGGTCCAGAATTATGATGTCTCTTTTACAAATGATACAGTTGTCACATGTTCATTTGTCAAAAGGCACATGGGGAAGCAACAGACATGGGATTTTAAAAATTAGTATAAATAGTATTGTCTTTCACTTACCTTTTCACTCAATACTGTGGACAGTGATCCCAATTTTTTTTTCATGGATCTACTTAAATCCTTTGAGTGGTTATAGACCATCTCATTCTCATTCCATGAAAATATAGGTTGTCTCCAGTTCCTTGTTGTTGTCGTTGATACTGTGGCCGGCACCATTAGCTATGTAGCTTTCCATTTGTGTGTTTGTGTGAAAGATTCAGAACCAATCTCTATTCCCAGGTCCTTCCATTCTTTTACCTTCCTCACCAATCCCGGATATTTTCAGTTATAAAAGTTTTACCAATCTGAATTAAAATTTTTGTTCTCTTTATCACTAGTAAGATTGAGCACATTTTATAAGTATTATGATTTTTCATTGTGAATTAATTACACATTGTTTCATTCTTTTGTTTTCTTGTTGATTTACAGATGCTTGTGTATGGAAATTAATTCATTATTATATAATGTTGCAAACATTTTCACCCATCTCAATTGTCTTTGAATTTTATTTATGGTTGTCTTTGGTAATGTATATTGTGTTTACTGTCACTTCTTTATGGTTTCTGAGCCCAGAGAGATCTTTCTAAAAACAGATTTGATCATTTCCTTTCAAAACAAAACAAAACAAAAAAATCCCTGCCAGACCTCAGTTGCTTCTGATTAAGAGTAGTATAACATAGTGTTTGAGGAAATGAAATATAAAGGTTTTGCTTGGTTTAAAACCTTGTTCTGGGCCTTGGGTAGAGCGCTTAACTAGTATGTGTGAGGCACTGGGTTCGATCCTCAGTACCACATATAAATAAAATAAAAGTTGTCAAAAACTAAACACACACACACACACCCTAGTTCTGCTACTTACCAGCTGTGGCTCCTGGGAATATCAGGTAATTGTTTTGTGCCTGTGACATTATGATGATGATGATGCTCACCTTGTGGAGTTGTTGTGGAGGGGGGTATTAAATGGGTTTATATGTTTAAGTGCTTAGGTTAGTACCCAGCACATAGTAAATCCTCAGTAAATACTAGCTGCAATTACTTCTTTTCCTGCCCACCTCCCCTCTCTACTGGAGATTGATCCCAGGGGCACTGTATCACTGAGCTATATCATCAGTCCTTTATATTTGTTATTTTGAGATGGGGTCTTGCTAAGTTGCTGATGCGGGCCTTAAACTTGCAGTCTTCCTGCCTCAGCCTCCTGAGTTGCTGAGATTATAGGCATGTGACACTTCACCTAGTGCCTGCCCAGTCTTGTGTGCTATTTCCTCTGTTGATCCTCATGTTCCAGCCACAGTGGCCTTCTTTCAGTTCCTTGACACCATAGAACCTCTTTTTGTGTCTATAGTAGTCTTCCCTTTTACCTCCCTTGCCTATATCTCCTTTATAGTCAGCTTAAATGTTATTTTCCTAGGGACACTGTCAGTGACCTCAGTTCAGGTTGGTCTTGCCATTATGTTCTTAGGACCCAGTACTTTTCCTTTCTAGCACTTTAAATAGTTGTTTTAAATTGTTGTCTTGGGGAGGTGAGAAGGGGGTATAGGAGCAGGAAAGATGGTAGAATGAGATGAATGTCATTACCCTAGGTACATGTATGACTGCACATGTGGTGTGACTCTGCATTGTGTAAAACTGGAGAAATGAAAAGTTGTGCTCCATTTTTGTACAATGAATTGAAGTGCATTCTGCTATCATGCATAACTAATTAGAACAAATAAAAATAATAAAAAATTAAAAAAAATAAATTGCCTTAATTTGTTTCCCTGCCATTGAAAATAAGCTTCATGAGGGCTGGGGCTGGGGCTCAGTGGCAGAGTGCTTGCCTAGCATGCGTGAGGCACTGGGTTTGATTCTCAGCACCACATATAAATAATAAATGAATAAAATAAAGATCCATCAACAACTAAAATATTTCAAAATAAGAAAATAAGCTTCATGAAAATAGGAACTGTGAATAAAAAAAATAGGAACTATGTCTCTCTTGATGACTTTACCCTCATCCCCTAAAATAAAGGATTGTGATGAGCTAGTGTTGATAAATAAGTAGGAAGTGAATTAATTTGTAGATGGAATAGTACGATTTGACTGAGATTTGGATGAAAAAGTAAACTAAGGGAAGAGACCACATTTAGAGGATTTTTATATCACTCGAGTTTCATTCAGTTGTTACTATGAGAAAATGTGGATTTCAGTGCTTTTATTATATATGATTTTGTTGATAACTGGCAGTTATCTCAAATGGGATATCCATACTTACAACAGTTTATTAAAACTTTCTATGAAATGAAACTTTAGAATCTGAAAAAGACCGTACCTCATTCTACAGACAAAAATATTGACATAATATGGATAACATATAAGATTGCATAGCTAGTAGAACTGCTATTTCCCATTTGAAGCTGTTGTATTTTAGTAGCTGTTATTCTTGAAGGGATATGTTAAAATCTAAGATAACTTTTTCTTATTGATTAAAGTTGCTATGAGAATCAGTTACCAAGGGCTTTCATATACAATCAAAACCCTTTGAGAGGTAGGGAGTTGCTTGATCTTGCAGAATATCACCCTCAACGCTATGCTATTAAGTACCTATCCCACTTTTACAGTTTTTAGGATTGTTACCCATGCAGTTGGTTCATGTCATGCCCTCCTGTAGCAATTCCTTTTTTCATTTATTTCTAATCTGTTAGGGATGTTTACCGGTAATGTCTTAGATTGTTTTACAAGCAAGAATAAATAGATTCATCCATTCTGTAACTTGCGCAAACCTCAGAAACATGCTAAGTGAAAGAAACCAGGCAGAAAAGACCACACATTTCATGATTCCATTTATATGAAATGTCCAAGAAAGGCAAAACCTCTAGAGACAGAATCTTTAAAATTAGAGAAGGTGTCAGGTTTTCCCTCTAATCCCATTTTTTTCTGCCAGTGTGTTTTTGTTTTATCTTACCTCTCAACCCAGTCAAGTGCCATGTCTTTTGAACAAGTAAACACTTTTGGCTTCAGCCTGTTGATGAATTCTCTTTGATTTTTCAGCACTTTCATTTGGACCCTTGGATGCTCATTGGACAGACGCTTGAAACCTGCAAGTCATCTTCTGATCATAGCAGAATCAGTAGGCCTTTCCTTTGAGTGGGGAGGAGATAGCCCATGTATTGTGGAGATGAACGGGGAACAGCAGCTTGATGCAGGTACTGGTTTTGCTGAGTAGATATTATCCTCCATGGTGCACAATTGTATTACTCACCTGTGTTATATTATCTGACTTGTTTTTCTACCGCTAAACTGGAAGCTCTTTGAAATTACCATTGTGCTGCACCAAGCAAAGAATCTGGCAGTAGAGACTACTAATAATGTTTTCTGGAAAAGTAGGTAATTTTTATGAAGAGACTTCTTTTTTTTTTTTTTTGGTACTGGGGATTGAACTCAGGGGTACTCGACCACTGAGCCACATCCCCAGCCCTATTTTGTGTTTTTTGTAGAGACAGGGTCTCACTGAGTTGCTTAGCGCCTCGCCATTGCTGAGGCTGGCTTTGAACTCGCGATTCTCCTGTCTCAGCCTCCCAAAGTGCTGGGATTACAAGCGTGAGCCACCGCGCCCGGCATGAAGAGACTTCTTTTTGAATATAGTATATTAAGTTTGATGGTTACTTTCTAATTATTTTGAAATAATTATGAATTCACAGGAAGTTGCAAAGATACTGTTAACAGGTCTTATGTTCCCTTCACCCTGTTTCTCCCATGAGTTCCTCATAGAATTGTAATATGATATAAAATCCAGGACATTGATACTGGTTTAAAGTGTATGTAGTTCTGTATCATTTTATCACACATGTAGACTCCTATAACATCATCTCAATCAAGATACAGAACTGTTTCATCACTCCCATTACCTATGCCTTTCTCTGTACCCTTTTTAACCCCAGGCCACTTTTCATCTGCTCTTCATCTCTGTAAGTTTTTCATTTAAAGAAAGTTACACAAATAGAAGACACAAATTTTTTTCTTTCAAAATAATATCCTTGAGATCCCTTGAAGTTCTTGCATATGTTAACAGTTTACTTTTTATTGCTGAATAGTATTCCATGGATGTATTATAGTGTGATTAAACCTTCATCTGTTGTACCTTTTGTTTTTTTCCATCTTTTGGCTATTACAAATAAGTTGCTATGAATAATTGTATACATAATTTTGGGAAGATAAATGCTGAAGAGCACAGTTTTTCTGTTATAGGTTTAGTAAAGAAACTGTGAGGCTGCTTTCTAGAGATTGCATTCACCAGCAATGTGAGAGACATATACTTTCTCTGCAGGCTTACCGTCATTTGGTATTGTCGCTTTTCATTTAAGCCATCTGGATAGTTGTGTAGTGACAGCTTCTCATGGTCTTCATGTGTATTTCCCTAATGCCCAGTGATGTTGAACATTTTTACATGTGCCTATTTGGCATTCTTAATTCTCTTTGATGAAGTATCTCTTCATATCTTGGGCTCATTATTCATTGGTTTGTTTTTCATTAATAAAGTTTTTTGTTGAAGTTTTGAGTTTTTAAACAAATCTTTACTGAAGTATAATTTTTTGAGACAATTTTCAAACAAAATTCATCTTTGTAGAATGCATAATTCAGTGGTGTCTTTTTGTTTTGTTTTGTTTTTTGTAATGCTGGAATTGAACTCAGAGTCTCAACATGCTAGGCAAGTGCTTTACCACTGAGCTACACCCCCAATGAAATTCAGTGACTTTTAGTATATTAACAAAGTTGTACAACCATCACTGCTAATTCTAGATAATTTTCATGACCACCAAAATATGCCATTAGAGTTGTTTCCTGTTGAGCCTCTGACAGTTAATCTACTTTCTGTCTCTATGAATGTATCTATTCCTGCTTTCTTTTGACTAATGTTTGCATAGTATCTTTTTTATTCTTTTATTTTCAACCTCCTCATATCATTATATTTGAAATAAGTTTTTTAGTAACAGTCATTTAAAAAATTTTTGGTGGTATAATGGTGTATTTATACCATTGATAATGTACTTACTGATATGTTAGGGCTCAAACCTGGATTTTAAAAAAATTTTCTATTTTTGGTTTTTCTGATTTCCCCTCTCCTTTCCTTAGGGTTACTTTAACACTTTTATAGAATTCCATTTTTATATGACTGTAGTGTTTTTGAGTGTATACCTTTGCATAGCTTATTGGTGGCTGCTGTAGGTATTACATTATATGTAAATAACAGCATTATTTATTGGTTTAAGTGTAGGAACTCTATCTACCTTCACACCCCTTTACTTTGTTATTTATAATTGTCTGAAGTATTTCCCCTTAAGAAGCACATTAGACATTGTTAACCTTTTTGCTTAAACTGTCAGACATCATTTAGAAAACTCAAGAAAGGGAAAACTGTGTTATATTTTTCAATATTTTAAAATTTTCAATTGTCCTTTATTTTTTCCTGATTTACTAAGATCCTCTATCATTTCTATTTAGAGAATTTCCTGTGGTCTTTTTTAAGGGTAGATCTACTGGTGACAAATTTTCATAGTTTAATTTTGTTTGAGAGTATGTTTATTTCCTCATTCCTCCTCCTCCTCCTCTTTTCTTCAACAACTTCAACTACTTCTTTCTCCTCCTCCTCCTCCTCATCATCATCATTTTGGTACTGGGGATTAAACCTAGGGGTGCTTTGCCATTGAGCTATACCCCTAACCCTCTTTTAAAAATTTTAAATTTTGAAACAGGGTCTCACCAAGTTATTGAGGCAGGTCACTGGGATTTACAGTTGTGTGCCATTGCACCTGACTCTCCATTTATTGTTATTATTTTTTAAATATTATATTATATATTTTTTAGTTGTAGATGGACACAATACCTTTATTTTATTTATTTTTATGTGGTGCTGAGGATCAAACCCAGTGCCTCACATGTGCTAGGCAGATGTTCTACTACTAAGCCACAGCAACAGCCCCTCCATTTATTATTATTATTGGGGTAGAGTACTGGAGATAGAACTCAGGTGTATTCGACCACTGAGCCACATTCCCAGCCCTATTTGTGTTTATTTAGAGACAGGGTCTCACTGAGTTGCTTAGCCACCTCACCATTGCTGAGGCAGGCTTTGAACTTGTGACCATCCTGACTCAGCCTCCTAAACCATTGGGATTACAGGCATTCACTGCCATGCCTGGCCCATTTATTATTATTATTATTATTATTATTTGTTTTATTTAGGCTTACATGTTAACAGTGCAATTTGATTCATTGTACATAGATAGAGGATAACATATCAATTCTCTAGTTGTAAGTTGTATAGAATCACAACATATATGCAGTCATACATAAAGTTAGGGTTATTATGACCATCATATTCCACCACCTTTGCTGTCCCCATGCCCCCTCCCCCCTTATATCCCTGTGAACAGAGATCCACCATTGTTCCCATGTCCTTCCCCACATTATGGATCAGCATCCACATATCAACGAGTACATTCAGCATTTGGTTTTCTGAGATTGGCTTACTTCACTTAGCATGATATTCTCCAACTCCATCCATTTACCTGCAAATGCCATAATTTTATTCTCTCTTATTGCTGAGTAATATTCCATTGTGTATATATACCACAGTTTCTTTATCCAGTCATCTATCGAATGGCATCTTGGTTGGTTCCACAGTTTAGCTATTGTGAATTGAGCTGCTATAAACATTGAAGTGGCTGCAGCACTGTAGTACGCTGTTTTTAAGTCTTCTGGGTATAGACCTAGGAGTGGGGTAGTAGGCTCAAATGGTGGTTCCATTCCAAGTTTTCTAAGGAATCTCCATACTGCTTTCCAGATTGGTTGTACCAATTTGCAGTTCCACCAACAATGTATGAGCGTGCCTTTTCCCCCACAACCTCACCAACACTTATTGTTTGTATTCTTGATAATTGCCATTCTGACTGGCGTGAGATAAAATCTTAAGGTAGTTTTTGATTTGCATTTCTCTGATTGCTAAAGATGTTGAACATTTTTTCATATGTCTGTTGATGGATTGTATATCTTCTTCTGTGAAGTTTTTGTTCAGTTCTTTGACCCATTTATTGATTGGGTTGTTAGTTTTTTTGGTGTTACGTTTTTTGAGTTCTTTATAAATCCTGGAGATTAGTGCTCTATCAGATGTGTGTGTAGCAAAGATTTGTTCCCAGAATGTTGGCTCTCTGTTCACTTCATTGATTATTTCTTTTACTCAGAAGAAGCTTTTTAGTTTGAATCCATCCCATTTGTTGATTCTTGATTTTACTTCTTGTGCTATAGGAGTCTTGTTAAGGAAGTATGGTCCTAATCCGACATGATGAAGATTTGGGCCTATTTTTTCTTCTGTTAGGTGTTGGGTCTCTGGTCTGATTCCCAGGTCCTTTATCCACTTTGAGTTGAATTTTGTGCATGGTGAGAGATAGGGGTTTAGTTTCATTTTGCTGCATATGGATTTCCAGTTTTCCCAGCACCATTTGTTGAACAGGCTCTCTTTTCTTCAGTGTACGAGTTTGGCTCCTTTATCTAGTATAAGGTAACTGTATGTAAGTGGGTTCGTCTCTGTGTCTTCTGTTCTATACCAATGGTCTACATATCTATTTTGGTGCCAGTACCATGCCGTTTTTGTTACTATAGCTTTGTAGTATAATCTGAGGTCAGGTATTGTGATGCCTCCTGCTTCACTCTTCTTGCTAAGGATTGCTTTGGCTATTCTGGGTGTTTTATTCTTCCAAATGAATTTCATGATTGCCTTTTCTATTTCTGTAAGGAATGACATTGGAATTTAATTGGGATTGCATTGAATCTATATATCACTTTGGGAAGTATGGCCATTTTGACAATATTGATTCTGCCTATCCAGGAGCATGGGAGATTATTCATCTTCTAAGGTCATCTTCAATTTCTTTCTTCAGTGTCTTGTAGTTTGCATTGTAGAGGTCTTTCACCTCTTTTGTTAAATTGATTCCCGAGTATTTTATTTTTTTTGAGGCTATTGTGAATGGGATAGTTTTCCTAATTTCTCTTTCAGAGGGTTTATCACTGATGTATAGAAATGCAATTGATTTGTGGATGTTGATTTTATATCCTGCTACTTTGCTGAATTCATTTATTAGTTCTAAAAGTTTTCTGGTAGATTTTTGGATCCTCTAAGTATAGAATCATGTCATCCGCAAATAATGATAGTTTGAGTTCTTCTTTTCCGATTCGTATCCCTTTAATTTCTTTCGTCTGTCTAATTGCTCTGGCTAGTGTTTCAAGGACTATGTTGAATAGCAGTGGTGAGAGAGGGCATCCCTGTCTAGTTCCTGTTTTCAGAGGGAATGATTCCAATTTTTCTCCATTTAGGATGATGTTGGCCTTGGGTTTAGCATAGATAGCTTTTACAAAGTTGAGGTATGTTC
>PVHX01010403.1:0-70279 GCA_004024805.1 Geosciurus inauris
CAGACATTTTGGTTTATTTTTTGGTTTTTAACTTGACTAGGTTTCTCCTTTGGCCTTTAATGTAGCTCCTCCCTCTGCAGGTTTTCATTATTGTTTTTGATTTCCTCCTTATGGAATATTTTACCAAGAATGTTCTGTAGTTCCTGTTTTCTTGCTGTGAATTCTTATTTCTAATTTTAATCTTTATACAAATTGCTTGAAGTATAAGGAAAAATAGAGAAAATGTGGAAATGTTAAAGTGAGGAGAGGGAAATAATTTGGTAGTGTATGATATATCCAGACATTTTCAAAGTATATATGTATGTATAGAAATTGTATAGAAAATGTACAATTTCAATTAAATGTATGCATATCATTATTTTAATGGCAAGTTTCATAATGGAAAAGAATTTATAATTTCCAGATAAAAGAAATCTGTGTATTCAATTTATATTATTATATATATTATTATATTATTATTCAATAATAATAAACTGATTTATTTCTTCTCTATTTTGTAAAAGCAACCTCCACATCTTGTGTTTCAGACATGGAGACATATTTTACTAAGGTATGCCTAGCATTATACATATAACAGCACATTTCTGTTATTCATAAAATAATGTTGCATGTGATTAATTTTTGGAGTTACCTGGGTTTGCATTTAAGTTATGTTATATGAAGTAATTGTAGTAAAATATTGATTCATAATAGAAAATTCTGGTAACAAAAAGTTAATTTTCAAGTTATATCCTCATACTTCTTTTGATATAATCATGGCACTTTCACTAATTTTCTATTACATATTACTTAATTACATATTCAGAACTGTTACTTTCAAGAAGACAAAATGTAGAATGAATTGGATTTAAAAAATTAGGAAATAAAAATCAAATAAAAAAGGAATCATTAAAAGTACTTATGAACAAGTTACATACATGACAGCTTTCATTGGCTCTGATGAAGTGTTTATTAGCTAAGAAATTGGGGAGTTTCTGCATGCATATTTTGATAAAGTCTGGAATATCTTCAAAGTTCAGAGGCATTCTCCATTTTGTGTGGAAGAAGTTTTTATAATCATTATTCTTTTTTACTCATATCAAACTTTGTTTTACTTCAGATAGATCATAATACTAACAGTCTGCCTCAAAAAACATATGTGTATTAAGAAAATTTAGACTGCCTTTAGCAAAATTATAATTCTATAGTAGTGTGTGTGTGTGTGTGTGTGTGTGTGTTTCCAATTGAGGAATAATTTATATGTGGCACAGTTTGAGTTTTTATATTTGCACACACCTGAATAACTCACCCTGTTTTGAAAATACAGAAGAGATACATCACCTCAGATGGAATGATGAAATCTCATGGTCTGTCCCAATCATTATATTCACAATTCACCAAACATTGTTATTTATTTTTTCCTGTATTTCTACTTTATTCTACTTAATAAGGATGAAATCATGAAAAATGTATTCTTTAGATTCTGGAATCTTTTGCTTTTGCTTTTGGTGTTGATTTTTCTTGCTTTTGATGATGTAGTAACATTCAGTTACATGTTTATAAACATCAGTTTAACCATTATCTTTTATCATGTTGGTGGGTGAACATTTTGAGTTGGCCATTTGGGACCACTATGAAAAAATATATATATATACACACACGCACACACATACATATGTATATATAGACACACACACACACACACACACACACATATATATATATATATATATATATATAAATAAATTTTCTGTGCATACCTCCACTTTCATATGTGCATTTCTTCATTTCTCTTGTTGACATTGTTATTTGGTCATTTGCATAAGTATTAAGATCTCCTTCTATGTACTTTTAATTTACATTTCCTTGATGACAATTTTAGAGTAATAAGTTAAAGAGTACATGTTTAATGATAAGTGATAGATGGAAGGAGGCAAAACATGTATTAAAGAAAAATTTGTTGTTTACAAATGTCTTTTTGATAGATCCCTCTGTTATTGGCATTATAAAATTAGCATTTGAAACTATAACACTCAACTTGTAGACAAGAGAGGAAGACCAGAATAGTAAGTAAAGCCATCCACTTCACTGACATTATCCTTTGGATGAATCCAATATGAAAAAAATACTCCTGTATTATATGTAAAAAATGACCTCTATTATTTGTCTCACATTTGGAAAAACATTCTATTACTTGATATTGAAAGACCCCTGTTGTTGAAGAGGCACAGAGAAAAAGAGGGCCTTAAAGAAATCCTATCATTTCAGTAGGAAAATTGATAAAAAGATAAAACACGATAAAAAGATTGACCATAAAATGTGAATCAAACATCTCAGAAAAATGCTAGTGGGTTGAGATGATAATGTTAGCATCAGATGACATTATGTCCTAAACATATTTCTTTGTGGGTAGACATAAGAAGGGATGATGTCCATGGATCAGTGGCTCCATTTCCAATGTGTGCAATGTGCATAGGCTTCACAACTATTACCTGTCCTGGAAGAAAAGGAGAAAGGCAAGGCAAGCTAATGGAAGAAAGCCTTGTTCTACTATTTTTGCATTGAATTAGCACAGACTATTTTAAAATAGGTAGATGGAACTAATGTTAGCACTGTATTCAGGCAAAGAATTTTAAAGCTGAGTTTGTACATTTATGTCAGTGATAAAGTTCTTTTTTTTAAATTTTTTTATTTTTTAGTTGTAGATGGAAACAATGTCTTTATTTTTTTGCTTTGTATGTGGTGCTGAGGATCGAACCCAGGGCCTCATGCATGCGAGGCCAGCGCTCTACCACTGAGCTACAATCCCAGCCCCAGTGATAAACTTCTTAATCGCTAATATTCTTGTTTGGTTTCTTTAAGGCCAAATCAGATAGGAACTTATACACCACCTATTTCTAGGTGGTGTACACATAATGGCTTGGATTGAATTTGAATGTACTAGTTATGTTTTAGCTCAGATATTATTACATTTTAGGGCATTATTAAAAATGGAAATTTCTAAACTTTTTTTCTTATTTAGAATTAAAAGGACAAATACACAAATTTTACATGGAAAACTTTTATACAAATTCTCTTGTTATTTTTCTGTATAACCTTTTTAAATTCATTTCTTGATTTGTAAATTTTTTGCACTTAAAACATAAAACTGATTCTCTTCTTCAAATTCTAAATGGAGATTGCTAAGCATACATTCTGGTACATTCCTAATAATTCACAATTGTCTTAAATTGGCTGGCATTCTACCCTTAGACTGCTTGTTACATAAGCAGAAAAACCTACAAAATTGTTTAATAATGTAAAATAAACTTGGTCTGGGGTTTAGCTCAATGGTATTTTTTTTTCAAATTAAACTTTACATCAATGGCATTTTGAGTGAACCTAGAAGTATTCCTCAAGATTCATTATTTTCTATGTCAAGAATCAATTATCAGAGGATACATAAGATATTTTGTACTAAAAACTCTGAGATAATCTGGTTGAAACTAAGTTATTTATTATCAAAGATTTATTTTAATTCTAATAACATGAAATTGGAGTTGGGTTGGGTGAATACATAAACAAAAAAATCAATTAATGTGAACCCCAGAATTTTTATATAGTTATGTAATGTTCCTAAATTTTATCTTTCTTCATACTCCTTACTGAAGCTTTCCTCTTTGCCTTTTTCTTTTGTACTTATCCTCCTATCATCTCTCCCTTTTCCTTCTCTAACTTCTCTGGCAAATCTTCATGTTTCAGATACTTGATTCAATTTCTACCTTTGCACTCCTATGTTTTATTTCCTTTCTATAGTTTCTCTCAAACATAGTTGGAATTCAGAAGAGATGCACATAACAAAGGAAAATGTGTTGTCCTCAGATGTAAATAAAAAATTATTTGATTATTGGACTACACAATGAAAACAAGGAAATAGAATATCCAATGTACCACATTATGTAATAATAATGCTTGTATAGCTTATGAGCTAAAGTCTAAAGATATTTTGGAAACTAACATTAGAACTTTTTTAAATAATAAATTAAAAGTGTTTAAGACCCATTTCTATAAAAAAAGCTTGATTGGATCCAAAAACAGAGAAAAAAATTTGACTCAGAGTCTAAAAGAAAATGGAATTGACTTAAAAGATAAAATATAATTTAAGTAAGAAAATTTATTACAGTTTCTTTGGCATGAGTTAAAAAGATGTATTGATTTTAAATGCAATAAGTGCCAATTATTGAAATCAGTACATAATCAGTGTACTGAAAGGTGGCAGGGTAGTTCTATAAAGAAACTATATAAAAGAATAAAATGCAAAAGTTGCAGCAACTTGGGTATAGAAAATTAGAAGTTTAGATGTATTTTGAATTCTTTTTCATTCTAATCTTAATATTTGGAAATGACTCAGTTCAAGCAGACATCAAAATATCCCACCTGTTAGTCAAAGTTAGATAAAACAAATAATAGTTTATAAATAATTTGAGAGAATATAAAGTTAGTAATTCAGTAGCTGTGCACCTGTGAGAGTGGCAATGAAGAAAAGATTAGCTTTAATTTAAAAGTTAAAAAGATCACTGTAAACTTAATGAAGGAAGAACAGCACAGAGGGACCTTCTAGTAGCCACCATGGTTTTGGTACTAATTATTTTCAATATTATTTTACTGCAATGAAAACAGGATTGCTTTTTATCCTTAGGAATATCCAAGTTCAAGCAGATATTGAGTTATATTTATCATTTTGCAAGTCTGGCTATCAATACATATGGCATATGGTACTTATGAAGGAGAAGGAAGAAGTTACATTATTTTTTCATCTTTTTAATTTTTTAAATTTAATTTATTTATTCTATTTATGTATACATTATAGCAGAATTCATTTTGATTCATTGTACACAGATGGAGCACAACTTTTCATTTCTCTGGTTGTACGTGATGTAGAATCATACCATATATGCAGTCATACATGAAGTTAGAGCAATGATGTCCATCTCATTCCACCATCTTTCCTGTCCCCAAGCCCCCTCCCCCCAAATCCCTTCCCTCTCACTCCCATTTGACCAAAGTTCCTCCATTCTTCCTGTGTTCCCTCCCCCACTAAGGATCAGCATCCACTTATCAGAGGGAACATTTGGCATTTGGTTTTTTGGGATTGGCTTACTTCACTTAGCATGGTATTCTCCAACTCCATCCACTTACCTGCAAATATCATAATTTTATTGTCTTTTATTGCTGAATAATATTACAATGTGTATATATACCATAGTTTCTTTTTCCATTCATCTATTGAAGGACATCTGGGTTGGTTCCTCAGTTTAGCTATCGTGAATTGAGCTGCTATAAACATTGAAGTGGCTGCGTCACTATAGTGTGCTGCTTTTAAGTCCTTTGGTATAGACCAAAAAGTGGGATAGCTGGGTCAAATGGTGGTTGCATTCCAAGTTTTCTAAGAAATCTCCATACTGCTTTCCAGATTGTTTGCACTTATCTGCAGTCCCAGCAGCAATATATGAGCATGCCTTTTCCTCCACAACCTAGCCAACACTTATTGTTGTTTGTATTCTTGATAAGTGCCATTCTGACCAGCATGAGATAAAATCTTAGAGTAGTTTTGATTTGCATTTCTCTAATTGCTACAAATGTTGAACATTTTTTCACATGTCTCTTGATCAATTGTATATCTTCTTCCAAGAAGTGTCTGTTCAGCTCTTTATCCCATTTATTGATTAGGTTGGGGATTTTTGGTGTTAATTTTTTGAGGTTTTTATATATCCTGGAGATTAGGGCTCTCTCAGATGTGCATATGGCAAAAATTTATCCCTAGAATGTAGGTTCTATGTTCACTTCATTGATTGTTTCTTTTGCTGAGAAGAAGCTTTTTAGTTTGAATCCATCCCATTTATTGATTCTTGATATTACTTTTTGTGCTATAGGAGTCTTGTTAAGGAAGTAAGGTCCTAATTTGACGTAATGAAGATTTGGGCCTAATTCCCAGATCCTTGATCACTTTGAGTTGAATTTTGTACATGAATATAGGGGTTTAGTTTCATTTTGCTGTATATGGATTTCCAGTTTTCCCAACACCATTTGTTGAAGAGATTACCTTTTCTCCAATGAATGTGTTTGGTACCTTTGTATACTATAAGATAACTGTATTTAAGTGGGTTTGTCTTTATGTTTTCTATTCTGCTCCATTGGTCTACATGTTTATTTTGGTGCCAGTACCATGCCATTTTTGTTACTATAGCTTTGTAGTATAGCTTAAGGTCTAGTATTGTGCTTTTCTCTTCTTGCTAAGGATTGCTTTGGCTATTCTGAGTCTCTTATTCTTCCAAATGAATTTTATTATTGTGTTTTCTATTTCTATAAGAAATTATGTTGGGATTTTAATTGGAATACTCTATATAGTGCTTTGGGTAGTATGGCCTTTTTGACAATATTGATTCTGCCTATCCAAAAGCATGGGAGATCTTTCCATCTTCTAAGATTTTGTTCAATTTCTTTCTTTAGTGTCCTGTAGTTTTCATTATAGAAGTCTTTCACTTCTTTTGTTAAATTGATTCCCAAGTATTTTTTTTTTTTTTTGAGGCTATTGTGTATGGGATAGTTTTCCTAATTTCTCTTTCAGAAGATTAAGCAGTGATGTATAGAAATGCAATTGATTTATGGGTGTTGATTTTACATCCTGCTACTTTGCTGAATTCATTTATTAATTCTAGAAGTTTTCTGGTGGAATTTTTTGGATCCTCTAAGTATAGAATCATGCTGTTGGCAAATAATAATAGTTTGAGTTCTTCTTTTCCTATTCATATTCCTTTAATTTCTTTCATCTGTCTAATTGCTCTGGCTAGTGTTTCAAGGACTATGTTGAATAGCAGTGGTGAAAGAGGGCATCCCTGTCTTGTTCCCATTTTTAGAGAGAATGCTTCCAATTTTTCTCCATTTAGGATGATGTTGGTATTGGGTTTAGCATAGACACCTTTACAAATTTGAGGTATGTTTTTACTATTCCTAGGTTTTCTAGTGTTTTGAACATATAAGTGTGCTATATTTTGCCAAATGCTTTCTCTGCATTGATTGATAAAATCATGAGACTCTTATATTTAAGTATATTGATGTGATGGATGATGCTAATTGATTTCTGTATGTTGAACCAAACTTGCATCCCTTGAACTCCACTTGATCCTGGTGCACTATTTTTTTAACATGTTTTTGTGTGTGATTTTCCAAAATTTTATTGAGAATTATTACATCTATGTTCATCAGGGATACTGGTCTGAAATTTTCTGTCTTTGTTGTGTCTCTCTCTGGTTTTGGAATCAGGGTGATACTTGCCTCATAGAATGAGTTTAGAAGAGTTCTCTCTTTTTCTATTTTATGAAATATTTTGAGGAGTATTGGTATTTTTTAATATTTTTTCAGTTGTAGATGGACACAATATCTTTATTTTATTTATTTTTATGTGGTGCTGAGGATCGAACCCAATGCCTCATGCATGCATGGCAAGCGCTCTACTACTGAGCTCTTCCACAATCCCAGCCCTGGAGTGTTGGTGTAAATTCTTCTTTGTAGGTCTTGTAGAACTCAGATGAGAATCCATCTGGACCTGGGCTTTCTTGGCTTTTGATGGCATCTTCTATTTCCTTGTTTGAAATTGATTTGTTTAAGTTGTGTATGTCCTCCTGGTTCAGTTTAGGTAGGTCAGTTCAGTTTGGGTATATCTCTCGAAATTTGTCAGTGTCTTCAGGGTTTTCTATTTCACTGGAGTATAAATTTTAAAAATAGTTTCTAATTATCCTTTGTATTTCAGTAGTGTCTGTGATGATATTTCCTTTTTCATCATGAATTTTAGTAATTTGAGTTTTCTGTCTTCTTTTTGTTAGGGTGGCTAAAGTTTTGTCAATTTTATTTTAATGCAATGAAAAGAGGATTGCTTATTATCCTTATGAATGTCATAGTTCAAGCAGATACTGACTTACATTTATCATTTTGATAGTCAGGCTAATACATATGGCATATGGTACTTATAAAGGAGAAGGAAAAATTACATCATCTTTATCATCTTTTTATTTTTATTTTTTGGAGGGGAGCTCTAATTTGGCCTTGAACTCCTCTTGAATTTAAGCTATATTCCTACCTCAGCCTCCTAAGCTGTTGGGATTACAGGTGTCAGCTACCATGCCCAGCAAATGTCACCTTCTGTCACCTTCTGAATATATTAAGACTGTGTTCATCTTTCTTTAGTATAACAACAGACAAATTATACTACATATTTTATATTTTGGACTGAATTTTGAAATAGAAAGTCCAAAACTTATTAGATTTTTGAGTTTTGTGTTTTTATCTCTGAGGATGAATTTTTCCGCTAAATCCATCTGGCCATTTCTATCATCTACTACTCCTCAATATTCCTTTAGGATTGGGTTCTTTGCTGGTAGGGGTCAGAGTATGGGCAAGAAGTTACAAATTTTTATTAAATAAAAATCTCAAGCTGGATCTTTATAATTTAAGGAAGAAAAATCCATGAATTAAATGTTTATCTGCTCACTCTGTTGTATTCAATTGAAAACAAACTTGAAGAGGAAGAATGAGTCCCAGCATTTATATATTTTTTAAAAATATTTTTTAATTGTAGATGGACACAATGTCTTTATTTTATTGCCTTGTATGTGGTGCTGAGGATCGAACCCAGGGCCTCACGCATGCGAGGCAAGCACTCTACCTCTGAGCTACAATCCCAGCCCAAGTCCCAGCATTTATATTATGATCAAATTATAATAAAATATTCATCCAAAGACTCAATTTCTCACAAATTCCACTACACTGCAAAAAACAAGTTTTTGTTTATAACTTTCCTTTTTAATCATTTTTTATTTAGAAGTTAAATGTGTCTTATTGCAAGAGCTTAGTTTTAATTTGAGTATCATAAAATATGCAGTTATCTTATTTATCTTATCAGAAATCTCTTCAGTTATTACTGCAAAGGCAAAAATATTCATTTTAAACAAAAGAAATAATGTAAGCCTATTCATTCCACTACTAATGGCTCATATAAGATCTAGAAACAAACATTGTCACATGAAATATCTGCATGTACCTAATAGTATTAAACATAAACAGAAATAAAATGAAAAAAAAAAAAAAAACCTAAAGAAGAATTCATGTCACTTGGAATGTAGCAAATATCAAGGAAAGTAATGTGACTGACTAAATTCACTCTTTATTTATATGAAACAAGATAAATACTATCTAATTTTCACTTGAAATATTAGAATTCACCAATTAATGTTGAGGTCTTGTGAGAATGAGCAATATTTTCCTGAAAATGTCTAGGAATATTTTTTATTTTATTGGGTATTATAATTACAGATTTTTAAAAGCAAAAAATAGAAACTAATTAATATACAATTATCATTCATAAAGTGAATTATGTTTGAACCATGTCATTATTCTTTAGCATGATGTTAAACCTTCCCATTCTTCCCCTTTCCAGTTAAACATAGAAATGATAATATCTAGCATGTAGAGATATCTTAAGATTTAATGGGAAAATTTACACAAATATAGTGTTGAGAATCTAGTTGCTTACAAAAAATGGTACTTTCTATAAATTATATTAATTTTAAGTAGTGTCACATGTTTTCATATACCATTTTAGTCTTAAAAATGTATAAGATGAACATCTCCATCTATACAGAAATAAATTAAGATAGACTATTTCTTACTGCACCCATATGACAGATAGTTCATGTCCTGAATCACATAAATTGGTGATCCTTAAAATTTTATGCTAATTCATAGGATGTAGGTCATATCACATATATATCAATATTTTTAAAACTTTGCTATTATTATGACTGGGGAATATCTGTCTTTTTTTTTCCCAGCACCCTTCTTATTGGTTATACACAGTACTTTTTTGAAAAATAAGAAAACAAATGTTTAAAAAAGATGAATGTGAGATGGCTAAGTATTTACCATCCTTATGACAGTTTTGTGCTGGTACAAATCATAATAAATCATCTGTGATATTATTTTACTTTATTTTTCTAATATTAAGTACATGATAGTCTACATAAACCTTAATCAAGAAGTTGTAAAAATTAGAATTGTATTCAAATTTCTTGAGTTGATGTAAAGATTGCTAGCACACCTGTCATCCTTTATTTTTCATATCTTCCAATTAGTTATACATGACAGCAGACAGCATTTCAATAATGTGTACATTAGAGCACAACATTTTATTTCTCTGGCTATACATGATGCAGAGTCACACCATTCATGCAATCGTACATGTGCATAAGTTAATAATGTCCACCTCATTCCACCATCCTTCCAACTTCCACACTTCCTTCCCTCCACTCACTTCTCTCTGTCCAATTCAAAGTTTCTCCTTTCTTCCTTAGCCACACCCTGCATTATGGATCAGTATGCAAATATCAGAGTAAATATTTGGCCTTTGGGGAGGGAGGATGGGCTTATTTTACTTAGCATGATATTCTCAAGTTCCATTCACTTACCTACAAGCTCCATTCACTACCTTTATTCTTTTTTTAAGTCTGAGTAATATTACTTTGTGTATATATACCACAGTTTCTTTATCCAGTCATCTGTTGAAGGGCACCTAGGATGATTCATAGTTTAGCTATTGTGAGTTGAGCTGCTGTAAACCTTGATGTGGCTGCATCACTGTAGTATGCTGATTTTAAGTTCTTTGGATATAAACCGAGGAGTGGGATAGTTGGGTCAAATGGTGGTTCCATTCCAAGTTTTCTAAGGAATCTTGATACTGTTTGCATAGTGGTTACACCAATTTGCAGTCCCAGTAGCAATGTATGATTGTATCTTTTCCCTCACATCCTCGCCAGCACTTATTGTTGCTTGCATTTTTGATAATTGCCTTCTAACTGGAGTAAAATGAAATCTTAGGGTAGTTTTGATTTGTATTTCTCTAGTTGCTAGAGATGTTGACATGTTTGCATATATTTGTTGAAAGATTGTATATCTTCTCATATAAAGTGTCTATTCAGTTCCTTAGCCCATTTATTGATTGGGTTGTTTGTTTTTTAGTGTTAAGTTTTTTGAGTTCTTTATATATCCTGAGATTAGTGTTCTGAGGTGTATGTGCTAAAGATTTTCTCCCATTCTGTAGGTTCTTTATTCATGTTATTGTTTTATTTGCTGAGAATAAGCTTTTTAGTTTGAATCTATCCTATTTATTATTGATTTTTGATTTTATTTCTTGAGCTTTAGGAGTTTTATTAAGGAAGTCAGGTCGTAAGCCAACATGATGAAAATTTGGGCCTACTTTTCCTTCTATTAGGCCCAGGGTCTCTGGTCTAATTCTTAGGTCCTTGATTCACTTTGAGTTGACCTTTGTGCATGGTGAGAGATAGGGTTTAATTTTATTCTGCTACATATGGATCTCCAGTTTTCCTAGCGCCATTTGTTGAAGAGGCTATCTTTTCTACAATGTATGTTTTTGGCACCTTTGTCTAGCTTTTGTCTCATATGAAATCTCAAACTAGACAAAGGTGACCAAAAAATCTGTCATCCTTGATAAAAGAAGGACAATAAAACACCATATCCCGGAAGTGCCCCTGCTATTCCTAATAAGAGAAAAATGAAAGCAGGCTTGGACCAGAATGTCCAGCATAATGTCTTATGCTGAAGAACCTTACATCTCTAATGCATATTGAAAACTAGGGTAAACTAGTATTATCTGTAGAAGCTGCTTTCTTGTATGTATAATGAAGAGAAATGTTCCTTGAAATACTGGTCAGATAGTGGAACAAAACAAGCTGATGATGTCCCTGCCTGTATAGCCTAAGGTTTAATACCTCTTCCCTTGAGTTAACAAATACAGAACAGAAGACTGTGGAGACGATGCATGGTATTCATCCAACTGGCTACCATTGTACTTTCTGGCAAAGTACCATGAATGACACCACATTAAAGTGGTATAAAATCTAATAACACTTAAAATATTTTTTTCACAAAGTTAAATATATGAGATTATGAACCAATTATTTTGTACGTATATCAGTAGTTCTTAATAAGCTCAGCAAATTGACCATAAATCCAGACACCATTAGTTAGAGTGATGGAGACTTAGGGATTTGCACCTGTTTTAGAAACATACATACATATATGTGTGTATGTGTGTGTGTGTATATATATATACACACACACACATACACACATATATATACACACATATATATACATATATATATACACTTATATGTGCAAGATTTTATATTTATAATCTTGAACTCCCTTCTCCTCATCTTAGTTTTTATACAATTCTTTCCCACAACACAGTTGAATTCTTTCCCACAACACAGTTGAACTATTCTCTTGTCATTTGTTCTTCCATTTTTGCACCATCTTTGAGAGTTTGTCTATTCTCGCAGCTTTAGAAATCTACTCTGTAGGACTAAACCTAAATCTTGTCTCACATTCATATTTCTTTCTAATTTCTTAGGACAAATTTTCAACTGCCTCATGAGTCTGAAACTTAGAAAACTTACTGTCATCTCAAACTCAAAACCCTGAAACATATGTACCTTCTTGGTAAGTTTTCCTCTCTTTCATGTTCTTGATTTCCAGATTAAGAATTTTAAGATCATTTTATCTCATTAGTACTCTATTAATTTTGCCTGGTCTGTCAATTTCACACTCATAATTATCCTTCTAGTCTTATGCTACCCCTTTCTACAATAAAAACTGCAATAGTAGTTATACCACTTTCTATCAATCACAAATAAGTAACAAAATTTTTCCCATCTTCACTATGATGAATGATTTTGAAATACAGGTCTTTCAGAGTTTCTTACTTGACTACAAATTATATACTAATCCATTAGTTTTAGACTCTGGTCCTAATATATATGCCCTTATTCTCCACTAAATGACATCTTTCAACTATCTACACAGTCCCATATTTTCATAAGCTACTCTCTGTTTTACAAATATTCTAGTAATTTTTATATTTTATATTTTATTCATTTTTTATTTTTTTAAAATCCTTGAAGTTAAAATTTTGCATACCTATACTGGAAGTTCCAGTAAAGCACAAATTATTGTCTGTTTTTTTACTCATGTTCTTTGATGCCAAAAGAAAAAATCCCACTCCAACAATAGGTATCAAGAACAGTGAATGGGTTGAGTTCTTTTTCTTTTCAAGGGTAGCTCATGAACTCCTCATCAAATACAAAGGGTTTGTTTGTTTTTTGTTTTATGATGCTGACAGAAAAACGGCTAACATGTATTTTGTATTTGTTCAGACACCCTGTGCCTCTCAGATACCAAGGTAGTGATTCAAATCTGTCTAGATGGATGTAGCACATGCAGTATTTTTGCTCACATCTGAAAAATTTCAATTTCAGAAAATGTCAATCTTTTATTTTGTGATACAATCAAATCTTCCCAACCTTTGCCCTAAAGGGAGACATTTCCTTTTTTACTGTGGCCAGCAAACAAATCTCTTTGCTCTAGAGAAAGACATTATCTTTTGTCTTTCAGAGAGGTTCACTATACAGGTATCCATGAAAATACAGTATGGCAAAAGATTTTCAGTTCCTGTGCTTGCAACATGTTCAGAAACATGAAGAGACAATAGAGAATCTTGACCCTCAATAGGAGGGGCTCAAAAATATGTTTAGAATTAATAAATAATAAGGACTCTTGATTTTACTTAACTGACTTGATCTTATTTACCTCTCTTAAATGAGTCCTGTTTATATGTCTTGTAGTTTCAGCAACTTCTTCTATATTTTCTTCCAATATTGTACCTATTCTCCATTCCTGAAGAACAGATCATATCTGACTGGACAGAGCCAAGTACATGGTCCTTTGAATCTTATAATCCATTAATGAATAATTTAACCCATTTTAATGCTACAAATTTATATTTTGTGGGGATTAGTTGATACTTACAGGGAAGCAATAAAATATGTCTGAAATAAATCTTTTTTCTTACAATTAAGCTTCTGTGTTTACTAATGCTAGATTTTTCCTTAAATTTTACTTGAGTAAGAAAATCAATTCTATGTTGCATATAATCACTTTCATATGGTGAATTTCAGCTATAATTCTTTAAATAAAGTGTTAGAAAAACTCAGGACAAAAATGTATTATTCCTAGTGATAAATTAGCTACTACTGTTTCTACTTTAAGATAGGACAGTTTTGTACAAATGAGTTCTGTAATTTACTCTTCCAGAAATGAAGTCAAGAGGCATGGCCCACTGTGAGGGTGGGTAGACCAGAGATCATCTTTTCAATTCAGTGGATTCCTCTCCAGGGATTTTAAATCTAGTTGGAGAGAAATATCAAGAAAATTGAAAAAAAAAATCTAAAAAAATGAAGCAAGAGAAGAATTCTCAACTGAATTTTAGATACAAGTTAAAGAACTGAGAGAAGAGAGAAAAGCAAAGAGAGAAAAAGCAGAGGGTAGAACAAAGCAGAGACTTAGGTTATTTAATGTTCTCTGAAAAGAAAGGAAAGGAGCTGCCAGCAGCTGCCTTTCACTTACCATGATGCATTCTTTGGATTTTATAACTAAGAGGTTTTCTGGTAAAATACCTCTCTTTAAACCTTTCTTCTAAGAAAAAATAGTATGAAATCCAGTTTGATTTTATGGCACTCAAGTTTTAAAGGAAAAAAATCCTGAACTTGAATTTCATGGGCATTATATATCTTTTCAAACTTCTCTTTAGGTACAGAGAAAAATCTCTAATTAATCTTGTTAAACATTTTTTTCCATTTCTTTATAAATTGGGCTTATAGGCTGCTTGTTAAATCTCTATTGCCACTCTTGGGTTATCTTGTAGACTAAATTTTATATTATGAATGCTACATTTGTTGTAATCTATTAATACTATTTTTATCATATTGTGTCCTGGATTACTGAATGCTCTATGTTATAAAACATCATAAATAAACTCATGATTTTCATTATCCTTACAGTAAGCTGTCCCTTTATATTGGGAATAATTTTAGAGAAAGGCATCATTAGGTGATTTTGTCATTGGTGGAACATCATAGAGTGTATTTACACAAACTCAGAAGTCTGTACATCACTACAGAACATAATTTTAAGGAATCATCGTATATACAGTCCTTCATTGACTAAAGGGTCATTGTACAGCACATGACTATATATAAAAATTAAAAATCAATACCTGAAGAAACATGAATAAAAGGAAATATAAGTTATAATAACTCACTTCAACTAATTTGATATCTCATACATATATAAAATATATGCAAAGTATATATGTGTATATATATCTTATCAGGAAATAATGAAAGAATATTGGCGTATTATTCTGAATAGAAACTTTTTTAACTTCTAATTATTGTTACACAATGGCCTGTTAGTTTGTATTAGACATAGCAAATTTTAAATATTTCAATTTAGTAGAAAGTTTGCCTTTATATTTAAATATGTTCAATGATATACTTGGTAAAGAAGTGCTCAAATATATCAGTGGATGTGGTAGGTAAACTCAAGATAATCATGTGCCTTTTCAACTAAATAAATTAACTTGTAGTTTCAAGAACACAGTCTGTCACTGATAAACCTCATCCTTTCCTCCATCTGGAAATGAAGTCAAGGGATCCCACCCACCATGTGGTGCGTAAGCTTCCTCTTTCTCATTCAGAGAGAACTTCTCTATTTGCTGGTTGGAGGAAAATAATGTTTCACAGTAACAGTAGCCTCTATTTCATCTCTTTCTTGTCTATAATAATGCAGGATGTGAAGTGTGTTGTTTTTTTAAATATCCTTATATTATTATGTAATAAGAATCTGAAGCTGTGGCTATGACTGCTAGTTTGTACTATTCATTTTGAAAATTAACTTTGGTTTACTGGAATATAATCATAATAATAATATTTTTCACTAAAATAATTTACATTTCACCTAGTATTCTTTTTTAATTTTTTTCTTGAACTAAAAACCTATTGGTTATTTCTTGTTTTCAGCTTTACAAACAGTTGCTACCGTAGATTTCATAATATTTTACTTCTGTTTCCTTTATACATACCAAAGATGGGATGTTCCATATATACATGCACACACACACACACACATGCACACATACACACACATACACACACAGAAACACTTTTATAAAGTCATTGCTGTTATTTTAATTATTATAAAGAAAAATTGTTTTTGAAGAAATAAATTACTGTGCCCTGCCCAAATTCCTTAAAAAATGAAACATTTAATAAATCAGGAAACAAGTTTGTGTTTTATCTTCCTTAGAGAAGTATCTATTATTCTGAATTTTGTGTTGTTTAATGCCTTGCATATGGGTATGCTTTTGTCTCATAAGTAAATATCCCAAATACTATATTGTTTACTTTTTAATTGTATGTTTACACTCTAAGTCAGCATGTATTATGTAGATGAAAGTCATACGTTACCATATAATTTTTTTTCTTCTTATGAGCAAGAGAGATGGAACTTGACTTCCTATGTATGCTTTTGGAAATGTCACAGTTAATAAAGAATGTGCATGTTCAACTTTATGAGGTAATATAATGCCAAACTGATTTTCTAAATGCCAGTACCAATTTCTTGCCAGCAGAATGCACATGTTTCCATTGTTTCACATCTTGTTACTGACTGAGATTGTGATACTGTTTACTTTTGTTCTAATCTTGTGGGCAAAATTGTTTTTCAAGTGTCATGTATAAACAGTGCTATATTTTGAATGCCCCAACCAAAATTATCATTGATAAAATTTAATCTGCATTCATTATTAAGAAGCAAGATGAACTTGAACCTATAAGAAGTAATTATGTCATGAGGGCTCTCTCCTTAGAAATGGATTAATTCATTTCTAGATAGATGGGCTGATGAATTATCTCAATAACAGTTTTGTTACAAAAAACATTTTATCTCTACCCATTAGATGTGCCCCTCAGGTCTCCACAGAGTCCCCACCAATAAGAAAGTCATCACCAGATTTGGCCCCTTGAACTTGAATATCCTAGCTTCCTGAGCTGTTAACTGAATATGCACTTATTCCTTATAAATTATCAAGTCTGTGGTATTCAGTTATAGTCACAGAAAGTGTACTAAGTCAAAATTTTTTCATATTCCTTGAACAATGTGAAATGCTTTGTCATAAATCTTTCATTCATAAATGACAATATACTCTCTACTACTCTGTTTTGTGTTTCATGGATTTGTTTGTTCATTCTCATGCACACTAGGTATATAATGTTCTGATATATTATGAGGGTATTTCTCACCTGCTTTTTCTCTTCACAAATTTCTTTCATATCTTTAATTTTTTTGTTATATCTCCTGATTACTTAACATAAAAATCACTATGGGTTAATATTTAGCAAAACAGATTTAAAAAACCCTGTAACTTAAGTTCACAAAGCTACATTGAACAACACATTTTGTACAAATTAACTTGTAGATTTGGGTATATATCTGATAACCCTTGCAATATGATATTCTCTAGTATGGCATGCCAAGGATGCCATATTCTAGTATAACATAATTAAAATCTATTTTTCAATAATTTTACATAAGTTGCTTTATTCCTATATTCTTTTCCTTTTATTACCAAACTTTTAACTGAATAAATAATGTCCATACCAATAGGCGTTGAATACCTAAGCGAGATAAAACAGACATTTGTGATGAGGATAAAAGGGGAAGAGAGAAATACTATAGTCATTAAAATAAATTCATACAATGCATGTAATCAAGACCAAGTCTGTAAGTATTTATTAATGATATAGGCTATATCAAGATATAGGTGATCTTGATTTGGGAGGAAATCCTGTGAAAGGATTAAGCTATGTAGTATTGACTCACAAAGGAGAAACCAGTGCTGGAATGCAGTAATATTTCACATTACCTCTTCTGTGTTTTTATTACAAAGACATTGAACATAACTCATATATTTTCACTAGGCTGAATATGGTTGAAAAGGTAGCAATTTACATACAGTTAATCTTGTAGATACAGGAATGATTTAGCAAAACGTTTGGAATTTGAAAATATAGACAAGAAAAATGGAAAAAGTAAACAAAGTTGTCTTTATTTTCCCATATAAGATAAATCTAAAATATAAATTATGATTGTTCTGCAAGTCCATCCTTCATTGCTATGCAATATTTAAAACCCCAATTATTTAACTAATAATACTTTGCATGGTTCCAAATTAAACATAGATATTTATGAGGAAAGATAACTGTTCTTAATATTACAATTCAAGATAGCTTTTGAGCTGTCAACTACTATACATTTTGGGCTAATTTAGACTTTATATATAATCCTTAATGAATGTGCAAAGACCAAAAGAAGAACTCAGTAATTACTTTCTCTAATTATCTATTTTAATTATATTCTAGCTATGTGCAAAAAGGAAGCAATCTAATGGATCTTTATTTAAAAACTAAAATCAAACACTTCCTTTATACAGATGTTTTCCTTTAAAGAAGCTGAGTAGTGATTGCCACAAGCTCATTAATCCCCTCCTCCCCAGGAAATGAGATTTAACATGTTAATAAGCAAATCTAATTTTCACAACAGGTCTGTTTTAATGGAAATACAGAGGAGCACAATTCTGCCATTTCTCAAATATTAAGCAGTATTTCTCAAGAATTACAAAAAATATCAGTCTTGTTTTGCAATGCATGCAAATTTCATCTCCAACATGTGTTCACTTAACTGACTTTCAAAAGAAATATGTAACTGGATGTTTTGTCAACAAACTGATTATATGCTAGTTATCTTTTGTATTATAGTTATCTTAGAATTTCCTTACAATAAAAAATGGTTTGAATGAATAATACTCATAAATTATTAGGCAAACTCATAACAAATTTTAATATGTTAAAAGATTAGAGTTATGTATTTTATTAATATATACTCATGCATGTACTTTGTATACCAAAAATTATATAAAATTATAATATTTATAGGCTATAGGACATTTAAAAAGTGTTTTCCCTGTTCCTGGAAATATTCTAGTAGAGCCTGATGAATTTCTTTGAAAAGCATATGTGCTCCTTTATTGAATTAATATTACATTTCCAAGATGACTTGGAAAATCCTATATAAATATATGCACCAATAACAACAGTGATAATAATAACATAAATGGCAATGAAACTACTATCATTGAGTCCTTCTTAGCATTATATTAAAAACTTCATAAATATTGCCTTTTTTCATACCTGTGATTATACAAATGAAGTCTTCACTAGCCATATTTTTCATTTAATTAAACTGAAGATGGGAGAAATTAAAATACTTTTGAAAATCACTCAGAGTTGGAGGTGGGATTAAAATTAAAGTAAGTATGTATCTCTAAGCTGAGATATATACTATCTCAGCTATCTCTAACACTACCTATCATTCTCATTAAACTCAAATTTCTAGTAAACATGATATATCTGTACCTATATACATAAAACAACATACATAAATATGTAATAAGCAAAGGTATGCATTTATAATACTATGCATTTTGACTTTTTAATATTTGAAAGGAAGAAAATTGAAGTAACTCCTTTATGCTTTAAGCATTTTAAAATATTTTCTTCTTATATTATACTCCAGAAATCTCTCATGTAATTGTTCTTATTTACTGGTAAAAGTGAAAAACTAAATTTATTTAAAATTGTCTTCAAAACCTAAAATTTGAAATCATAAAATACACATGGTTTTATTATAGTCAAATTATAGTCAGTGCTAAACCACATCATTGCTCACATATTTGTACATATCTATATGATTTCCCTATAGGCAAAGTTCTTAGAAATATAGTCACTGTAGCAAAGAGGTGTACATATATCAAATACTGATACATATTGTCCATGCAAATAACCTTGACTTGTACAAAGGCATATATTTTCTTTACCAATCACATAGATAACAATAAATCTTATGGTATTATATTTTAGTCCTAGTGATGGAAGCCATAAGTTTATTTTGGCTGAGCTAATCTACCGTGGCATGGTCCTGGAAAATTTTATGGAGTAGAAAATTCTTACATATTTTTCTCCTTGTTCGTTCCTTTAAAAGCAAATTTTATTATGTAGGCTATATAATACATAAGGTTATATGTTATTATATGGCGCATTTTTAGTTAAAATTTTGTAGTTTTTGAAGATCAATTAAATTATTTCACTTTATAGAACTGGAAACAGTTGAACATTCTATAAATAATGAATACAAAGAGAGTTCCATATAATCTCACATGGAATGATTACTTAATGCTAACACACAGACATGTGGGTGCACATACACAAGCACACACACTCAACACAGACATATTTTTTTATGAATACACATATTAAACTTAAGATGCTACATATATTATAAACTAATAAGTGCATAGAAGGTTAAAATTAAAGAAATCTTACATTTCCCAATTCATGTGTTCCGGACCTTTTACTTTTTGAAATAAACATTTATTATTTCGTTTTTGTTTTAGATCAATATAGGTATTAGTATTTTGAAATAACCATTTGTTTTAGAATCCATTTGAAATCCAAATATGCAATATTTTTGACAAATTACTTAACATATTCATGTCTTTCTAAAGCATACTAATTGTATTTAAAATATTTTAAAACACTATGACTTCCATATGCAAATTAGGGTCAAGTAGTGCTATATAGTTTAAAATGTATTTGTTGAAAACTCTATTAATTTTAACAATGTTGTAAAAACCAATGGCTGTACAGTCAGTTTTCTCTATTTCATCCTTTTAAAATAGGATCACTTTATCTGCAAAGAAAAAAGCAACACTTAACAACATAATTGTTTATAAGGTTTGAAAAGAGAAGTAATAACTTGGATCATAAATTTCTTATTTTTTATTTCACATATTTTAAATTTGTTACAAATATGGACAGAAAAGTTATTACTACTGTCAAATTAGCATACAATTATCTCCAATTAATATTAATTTTGCTTAAAAATATCTTTAAATATTTTTAGATAAAATTTTTCTCTAAAATCTAATGTTTGAGATTTGTAGCTTTATAAGATAATATCAAAAACCATAAACTATTTTTTTTTTGTTTTACTTTGTTTTGTTTTTCCTGTTACAATGTCAGTCTATTCACATGTTCTTTAGAGCCCTCAACTTTCAATAACATCTTTAAATTTAGAGAGTTACTATTTGTCACTGCAATCAGGAAACTTGAGGATGAAAATGACCTTTTGAAAATGCAAAGACTCAGAATTGAATGAGTTTTATTTTAATACCATGTAATGCTTGCAACCAGAATGATCTCCATTAAGCAGAAAACACAAAATCAAAAACAAATTACGCTACTCCCTCCTTTACTTTCTTTGGTACATTTCTATTTTGTATGAAGAACTATTGGATTATTACCAAAATAGAAGGGAAAAATTAAATCCATTTCAGAATTCCTATTAGTAAGATAATACTCAAATTTTTCATTTTGGATGTTTTGTCTGGGGAAAAGAAAAAACAACTTTTGATACAGGAAAAAAAAAAATTGTAGACTCCATGGATATCAGAATTAGGGGGAAATAAAATTTCCAGGAAATTCTTATGGCCCTTTCAGGTAATTGGCTTGTCTTTTTTTTTTTTTTTTTTTTTTTTTTTTTTTATTGTCAATTAGATATAAAAGAATGCATGTAGACTTTGCATGCACAATATAAATTAGATAAAAATATAAGCAAAACATAACTAATATAAATCTGGCATATGCCCACATCAAAAAATGCTTGTGTTTCAAAGAACAATATACAATTGACTGCTCATCACAAGAATTGTTAATGCATTTGATGTTTTTCAGACAATTATACATTTCTTCAAGGAAATCATCTGTGTTTATTCTTTGATATTAAACACACAATAAAAACCCTAGTGCCTGTGGGAAATCTGTTCAGAATACAAAAGCAAATTCAAGGTTCTGAACTAAAATAAAATGAAGAAATAAATACCACATGTTCTGCAGTTTGCAGACTTCACACTGAATTTCACGTATCCTTCAACTTTGATCTGAACAAGTGCAATTGATAGATGGAATAGAATCTTGTAGGCAAGGTAACAGACATTTCCCCAATTTCTAAACAATTTTGTTACTTATAGGTTTTCTTTGGGGGAGACATTTCAATTTACACACAAGTTTCTGCTCAGGAGAATTGGATGAAGGCAGAGATATTTTAAAAGACCAGAACAAAATGTAGGAGTGTGATCCAGCTGCAGAATGCAAAGGAAGAGACATTATCACCTGGTTTTAAAATTTCCCTTTGACTCTTTTTATTTCTGTTTACTCATTTCAAAATTGCTTAGCATCTTTGGGTATCATTTTAACTCTACAAAATACAAAAATAGAACTTTAGCAGGTTGTGAAAATTAAATAAGATTTGTGAAAAGTGAAATTTATCCTGAAAATCATGATATATTTTAAACAATTTCTCTGTGGTCCATGCTAACCAGAAATTAGTCAACAATTACAAATTATATCCCATGCTTTTATATTATATTAAAATGAATTATACTGCCATGTATAAATAAAAAGTGCCAATAATAAAAGAAATTAGTCAACAATGAATTTTAAAAGTCTTAAAACAAAAGACTCTACAGTCAAATCTACCAAGAAAATGTTAACAAATAGTCCAATCTAATATTAATTTTGAAATAAAACATAGAATATATACATAACACATTAAATAAAATTTAATTATATAGAGCTATACAAACTAAATTTTAATTCTCTCAAAGGCATATTATAGCACTATAAAATTACTGAATATATGTATAGTATGGCCACATTTTTATGAATACACATTTTGCCAATATTTAAGGATTTTTGATAATCACAGTGATTGGGATGGTACTGTGGACATTTAGTGAACAGTAGCTAGCAATGTTAAATATCCTACAGTGCACTATGCAATAGCACAAACAGAAAGAATACTGTCAGATTTAGCACAACTTAAAAAATCTCTCACTATATACCCATGTAAACTAACACAAAATAAAACAAGCAAGGGAATGGTTAATACTCATATGTAAGCATACTTCTTAAATTTAACTTGCCTACACATAATAGGAAATACTTAATATTACTTTAATATACTTTCATGTTTAACAAGGTAGAGGTATTGAGAGGCTCCCAAAATGGTGGAGTAAGTTCAGCAGATCTTCTCTGCAAGAAAAATCATTCATAAGAAATATTTTGAAAAAATAATTTGAAGATTCTAGAAATTAGTCTAACGAAATACAAACAGTAGAATAATATTTGTTAAAAAAAATATTAAATCTCTGTTTGATTGGCAAGAGCTGATACCTTTGGAGCCACAACCTTTTCTTTTATCACTACTTCCTAGCAATATGCCACAGTATTCTACACAGAATATGTATCCCATTTCAGTTATGATGAAAAGATAACCTCCTCCTTCCAGCTCTTGTTTTGGCTGAGGTTTCACTCGAAGGCAGTTTTCCCAAGCTTCTTACTCATTAACCTTGTCCTGTATTATCAAGCCTCTATTCTATGAAGTTTTATACTTGATAATATTATGTCCATATTTCCCATGCAGCCTCCACTTACATGATGAAACCTAATCCTCAAATATGGACAGCCAGGGATATTATGGTCCTAGTCACCCTGGCCTTAGCTCAAGAATAGAGAAAAGGCCCTTTGCTGTGTGAAGATTAGAAAAACCTGTGTCTTCCAACTCTCCCCAGTACCAAATCATATAGAGATGTCACTTTCAAAAAAAAACTTAGTCTGAGGACACTAACTTTTGAAGGAGTTAAAAATATACAAACTTTCCACATTGCTTATTTAAGTTAAAGGCACATGAAAACAGGGGTCTAAAATAATCATTCTGACCTTCTTGCTGTTTAAAAACTGCTGAAATTCCCAAGTGAAGGATAAAAAGCAACATTCTTATCAACAAGGACAAGTAAGCTGAAGCCAACGAGTTGTTTGTGCACAGCATTGTTCACTGACTCTCATTTTCCTAGCCAATTCCTTATCCAATTGAGTACTCTACTCAAGCCTCTCTCGGAAAAAAAAGTATTCAGAATTAATTTTTCTGGTCCAGAGCACTCAAATTGGAGTGGGGAGGCAGAGGTTAAAAGAGATCCCAGACACATCTGTTTACTCAAACTTTGACCTTGCTTCTTGTAAGTATGTACAAGAATGTAAACTGACTTCTTGATACAAACCAAACATCAGTCCCAGGAAAATTGTGGCTTTCTGAAAAATGGCTGAACTAAAAGATTCCTTTCTCTTCCTAAGAAACTTTCCAAAGACTGTCAATAGTTGTCAACTCCTGAACTACCAAGTCCTGA
Source organism: Geosciurus inauris (assembly GCA_004024805.1). Taxonomy (NCBI): domain Eukaryota; kingdom Metazoa; phylum Chordata; class Mammalia; order Rodentia; family Sciuridae; genus Geosciurus; species Geosciurus inauris. The sequence continues at coordinate 24,290 of PVHX01010403.1, forward strand.
ACTTTGCCAGCATCAATCCAAAATCCTGACAAAAAACCAGTACAATGCCCTTTCTTTTTTGTGATTTTAAACTTTCAATATCACCTCCATTTTGTAAAATATGATACAAACACAGTCCCAAGACCACTTGAGTCTGTGTTCCCAGGAGCAATCTTTATAAGCCCTAAATAAATATCTTTCTTCTTCATTCTCAACCAGGCTTAATTAATTATGGGTGATCAACCCTTTGCTATGTGACATTTTCATGGCTCACTACTCTTTGTCCAATTTAGTACGTGAGTCACTGGCACTAACTGTTTCTTTTGATCTTTGTTCCTTTATGAGGACTCCCATGTCATGTGTAATTTAGATTAAGCTTTTCACCTATAATCTGTTTTATGCCAACTTAATTCTCAGGCTCAGCCAACACCTGAGACCATAGAGGTGGACATTTTCTACTCCTATACTTGATTTGTATTAGAGAATGAAGAATTTCATGCCTAAATTTGTTGTCCAAAAACACGAAGACTTTTGGAGAGAAGACAGGAGATTAGTAGCTCCATGATAGAAACAAAATGATCAAACACATTAGTTTAAATAAAAAACAGAGAAAAAGAAGGTCAAGGATAGTTTTCTTCTAGGGATGACAGTTAATGCTGGGAATTGCAAGCTTATGATCATGCACTGGTTTGCATCATGTTGTGGTTTATGTGTTATGTGTCCCCTAAAAGTTCATGTGTGAGACAATTCAACAAAGAAAGTTTAGAGCTGAAATGATTGAGTTATGAGAGCCCTAATGTAGTTAGTGCATTAATCCATTGATAGGGATTAACTGAATGGTGACTGTAGGTAGGAAGGGTGTGGCTGAAGGAGGAGATTACGTGGGGGAACAGCTTTGGGGCTTATATTTTTCCCTGGTGAGTGGGCTGTCCCTGTGCTTCCTGGTGCCATGTCCTGAACTACTTTCCTCTGCTACACTCTTCCTCCACTATGTTTTGCCTGACCTTAGAACCAGAGCAATGGAGTCAGCCACCGATGGAATGAGATCTTTGGACTGTGCCAAATAAAATGTTTCTTCTCTAAAATATTTCTTGTTGGATCTTTTGGTCACAGAGGTAAAAAAGTTGCCTAAAACACATTCACTCAGGAGTAGGAGTAGTCAGAAGAAGAATGTAGGACTGACTTTAAAGAATTCACAAGCCAAAATCAGACTTAGTGGCTGGGCACGGTGACACAGGCCTGTAATCCCAAGTAGTTTGCGAGGCTGAGGTAGGAGGATCTTGAGTTCAAAGCCAGTCTCAGCAAAGGTGAGGCGCTAAGCAACTCAGTGAAACCCTGTCTCTAAATAAAATACTAAAAATATCTGAGTATGTGGCTCAGTGGTTGAGTGCCCTGGGTTCAACCTCCAGTATGAAAAAAGAAAAAAAAAAAAAAGAATAGTAAAAGACTCAGCTATACAGGATGAAATATCTACTGACATAGGAGCTTAAACAAAACCTATGGCCAATATGGACTGAATAGTTACTCTTAACCGTAAGTGACCAAAAAAATTTAGAATGAACACCAAGATAATGCCAGTTGTGTTGGCATACACCTGTAATCCCAGTGGCTCGGGAGGTTAAGACAGAAGAATCATGAGTTCAAAGCCAGCTTCAGCAAAAGCCAGGCACTAAGAACTCAGTGAGACTTTGTCTCAAAATAAAATACAAAATAGGGCTGGGCACGTGGCTCAGTAGTTGAGTGCCCCTCAGTTCAATCACCAGTATTTCTAAAATAAATAAATAAATACATAGATAAATAAATAAATAAATAAATAATTATCCTGGTACTCTGAAAAACTATTTACATGCTAAAGGTAGTAGATAGTGCTCTCTAGCTGAAATTTGGAACATAACACACAAACACACATATGCTCATACACACCAGTAAATGCTAAGACCTCAAAATACCCAAGAGTTCTTAAATAAAACCTCTGTAAAATAAACAGTCTATTGAACATCCAAGAATGTCCTAAAGGTAAACTTGCTAGAAGATAAAAACAAAGAAAAACCATATGAGCAGAGACACACATTTCAAAAATGCAGAATAAAGAAATTCCACAGAATTAATATAGCAAAAACACTAAATAAATTTAGAAAATGATAAACAAACAATAGAAGCAACCATTGAAAGAGAATTTCAGTATCAAAAGTGATTATGGCATATTACCTAAAATGCTTAGCTTTCTCAAAAAAGATGTATAAGATATGAAAATAAACAAGTTTATATAAACATAGTAGGAAAAATTAGGAAATAGACAATGGCTTTGAAGGGGCCCCTAATGATGGAATTAGAAGACAGGGAGCTTGTAAATGGCATTGTACTCTTCATTTATTTTTCATTTCTTTCCTTTTTATTTATTTTATTTATGTGCCTTATACTGCATGTCCTTGCAATGTTTAACTATAAATTCCAATAAGTGTAGCACCTTCCTGAGCAGTTCTGTACATCGAACCATGTAATCTGTGAATAAAATTAATTTTTTCTTTCAAGACTTATTTATACTTTTTCCCTTATTAAATTGGCCAAAATATTTAATTGTATTGCTGATGAGAATTAATGATAATAAACATCATTACCTTTATCCTAATCTTAGGGAGACATTTAGTGATTTACCATTAAATGTGGTTTTCTCTGTGGACTTTTCATTGATGTTCTTTTTTAGAATGAAAAAATTACCTTCACTTTCTAATTTGCTGAGTGAGTAGTTTAAATAATCAATGATAAATGAAAGTTTAAATAATAAACCCATTCATCATCTGTATGAGTAATGTCACATTTTTTTCTTCTGTCTTAGCTTTTCATTGCTTAGTCAAAGCTGCCTAAGAAAAACAACTTAGAGTAGGAATGATTTATTTTGACTTAAAGTTTTCAAGTCCTGCTCGGCTGACTCCATTGTGTTGAGTCAGCTCAACACAATGAAATAATAAGATATGTGAAATCTTAAAATAAATGTACTTTCTATTCAAAATCCACATGTCATAAACACATATTTGAATGTTGCCTTTTAGATAAGTGATGTCAATCTCTACCTTTTTTTGAGTAATTAATCCAGTTATATTGTGTGATAATTTATATTGTGGGATTTACATTTATACAACATTATACAATATTTTCATTTTTTCTTTATCTTTTTGCTGGTGCATTCTACTATAGCATTTTTGAAACATGTAAATTTGTTGTTCTAAAGATAAAAATGTGTTTATTTATCTTCCATCTCCTTTGGACATGATAATATAATTATTTTTTTCTACACTTAAATGAATTGTACTTTTATGAACAATGACATTTTCTGCCAACATCATTTCTGCAACTGCAAAGATAAACAAAAAAATTGTATTAATTTGTAGCATCTTGATTCATACTTGCTATTGTAAATTTACTTGAAAAACCATTGATTTCACAATTTAGTTCCTTAGCTTTGGCTGAATGATCTAACAAAACTTCTAACTTCTATTGTCATCTACTGCATACACACACACACAAAAGAAAAAAACACATTAATCAGCATGATAAAAAAATTTATTATTTATTTTATTTTATTTTTTAAATTTGGAGACACTGAGAATTGAACTTAGAAGTTTTTCACCACTAAGCTATATCCCAAACATTTTTTTTTATTTTGAAACAGGATTTCACTAAGTCGCTGAAGCTGTCCTTAAATTTACTATTCTCTTATCTCAGACTTCCAATTTAATGCTGATATTACTGTCATGCACTGCCTTACTTGGCATTAAGTCTTTCACTGTGTAAAGGAATGAGCATGTTTACAGATATTTACATGATTGCTACTACATTTGCTACTTTTTTCTTAAAGAACAAAACAATTATTTCTATATTGCTTAATAATCTTTTTTTTAAAAAATTTACTTATTTATTCATTCTACTTAGGTATACATGATAGCAGAATGCATTTTGATTCATTGTACACAGATGGAGCACAACTTTTCATTTCTCTGGTTGTATGTGATGTAGAATCACAACATACATGCAGTCATACATAAAGCTAGGGCTATGATGCTCATCATATTCCACCATCCTTACTGACCCCCTGCCTCTTCCCCCCTCCCACCCCTGTGACCAAAGTTTCTCCATTCTTCCCGTGTCCTCCCCCGCATTATGGATCAGCATCCACTTATCAAAGAGAATATTCAGCATTTGGCTTTTTGAGATTGGCTTACTTTACTTAGCATGATATTCTCCAACTTGATACTATTTTACTTAAAAATTTAAAGACTAAGTAATAGTAATATTTTCCTATTCAAATTCAATTTTGTTTATTGTTTTGTTAGCTAGAATATTTACATTTTCTGGAGAATTTAATTAATATTCACCTTTGTCTCCACATTCTACCAAGTTATTTCAAGGGCATTCCTCGTTTTGCATTATAACATTAAAGTTACAATTCATTACTAGCATCTTTAAACCAACACAAAATAAAAAATCACACATATCACTGAGTTCTCAGTTATTAAGCAAAATTTCTTTTAGTCAATGTTTGTGGACATGCAAACATTTTCCAGTCATTACTAAAATTATTTCTTGTGTAAAGCTAATTAAAATGGCCATATCATTGTGTTCTAGTCAAATAAATTTAAATAGAAGTCACATGTGGTACTTCAAGTCCAAGCCTATTGAGCAGATCTATGACTGTCCACTTCCATGCTTTCTTTCTATTTTTTTGGCAAAACGAGGACAGAAACGATGGCAAGAATGAATGTTGGAAGAGCTTGTCTCTCTGTCTAATAAGGTGGGTTCAAAGCATAAACTGGTGCCTTGAAAATGTGGATCATCTCTGGAGCATGCAATCTTCATGCTCTGGAAGCTTCCCTTGTCCTCGTTTTCACATTTGTAATCTGAGATAATCTTGCCAGGCATGTAGTATTTTTGTAGGAGGAAAATATATTCTGAAATAATTTAGAGGCTTTTTCTGAAGTGACAGTTCTCTCATATTTATATTTGTCATAATTTGCCAGTAAATTTGTGAGAGGAAAACTATAAGGAGAATTTCTTCTACTATTTAAGGCAACATGTTTTCATTTAAAAAATGAATTCTAGTTGTTGTAGGGAAATTGTTCAGTACGTTTTCCCAGAAACTTCAAAAAAATTAGAAAAGTAATAGACATTTTAAAATCCATCACATTCTAATATTCAGTTTTAGTATTTATTGACATATAAATAGTATCAGTCACTTTTTCATTACTGTGACAAAAATACATGACATAAAAAAAATATAATAATAATTTGGGCTCATGGTTTCAGAAGTTTCATTTTATGACCAGTTTGCTCCATGCCTTGGGCCTGAGGTGGGCAAAACATCATGGCAGAAGATTTCAGAGGAAAGCTACACAGTTCATGGCACTCAGGACCTGGGGAGGTAGGAGAAAATAGGGACAAGAGAAACCCTTACAGGGTAATGCCCAGAGACCCAATTCCTCCAGCTAGTTACCAAGATCCTACAGTTTCCACCATCTTCCCATAGTCCACTCATCCATGATTGGTTAGTCCATTGATAAAGTCACCACCCTCATAATCAATCACCTCCTGAAAGCCCTGCATCTGAACATTGCTGCATTGGGTACCAAGCCTTCAATTAATGAGTCTTTGAGGAACACTTCACCTCCAAACTCTATCATATGTTCATTTTAATACAGAGCAAGGCAAGAGAACAGAATGATACAATATATCTAACAGAAAACAGGTACTTAGATTGAAAAAGAAATTAAAATCAAAGAAGGGCACTCTACCACAAATGGAGTTGTATATACTACTTGCAATAGGATGTTCTTTTCCTATTAAAAATAAGAATTAGGGCTGGGGTTGTGGCTCAGTGGTAGAGCATTTGCCTCACATGCGCGAGGCACTGGGTTCGATCCTCAGCACCACATAAAAATAAATAAATAAAGATATTGTGTCCATCAACAACTAAAAAATTTAAAAAAATGTTTAAAAAAATAAGAATTAAATAACTTTTTAAATTTAATTCTACATCTCTCATCAAATTACCAGAATTAATTACCTCAATAATTAAACATTTGATTTGGGATATATTTTTCTGCAAGTAAAGCATGTTGTGAATAATTGAATATCTCTGCATAACTTGTTTCCATTTGCTGAACCTGTCTTTAAATACGAGCCAGTAGGAGAAAACCTGAATAAGCATGTAGTAATTTGCATGTTTATCTCTATTGACTTCATTTACTTAAACTTTGCTAATTTCATATAATCACAGTTTATCATAGTCTGAAGAGAACTTAGAGGTCAATATGTGATTTCTCTCACCTTAATTACAAGACAGCACACTAAGGCTCAGAGAAGTGAAATGAAGATTCATGTCTTTCAACTTCTGAGCACCAAAACCAATACTAAAACTAAGGTTGTATTTAATTTTAAGTGCAAAGATAGCATTTGTTTCATAGATATTCTTTGTCAAATCATGGGCAGGGTGCTCTTTACAGAGATGTAGAAATAACTGATACCATATTTTCCCAAGGCATTTAGATATTATGTAAAAGGACATTAATAACTCATGATTTAAAATGAATTACATATCTTGTTATTTCATAATGTCTTCTACTACTCTACTACCCATAGTCCTATATGAAAGCAATCCCTTATTCTAGTTGCTTACCTGTGTAACATAGCCTCAAAATCCTGCAATGTATATTTGAAAGAATTGTTAAAATGATCTTTCCTTAGAAGACTGGTTACTATTTTATGCTACAATATAACACTGGTTACCTAGAAGTAAAGTTCTGTTCTTAGAATATTGATTTAATGAAATCAGTGAGAGTTAAATGCTATTGGGTATAAAGACTCCAGTGAAAAATGTAAAACACAATATGTTAATGTATTTAGCATGTAGTTTAATATAATTTGCTTCTAAATGGCACTTGAATCCTCTGCACTATTTCACTTCACTGCTGTGGGGACTTTAGGAAGTTTTTCTCCATGTTTTCATTTTTCTTCTCTTTATAATAAGAACAAGCACAGGTCCAACTTCATAGAATCAATGTGAGTGTTAATATCATTTGGTGTATATAATTATTTCAGAAAAAGACCTAACACATGATAAGTGCTCAAAATTGTAAGCTTTTAAATTTATTATTATGTATGATGATTAAAAATATTGTTTTCTGCAAGTTAGCAGTGAAAACCATAATGAATCAGAGCTATTTTGATGTAGTAAATATAATATTTCTTTCATGGGAAACAACTTAATCATGTTAACTTTTCCATGTCAGTGACACTTTCTTCATAGACGAATGCAAAATTCCCTGTGTTTAAAAAATTTTATTTTAAAGAGTATGTTTCTAATTGAATGCCTTTGAAAACGAAAGGTCAACTGAAGAAGTAATGTGACTTGTCAAATACTTAAGAACCATGACAGTAAAAAATTTCTGATTTTTATTTTCCAGAATTCTTTATCCACAAACATGTATTGACTGTTTGCCTGTATATGTATATTTTTAAAAATTTTTTTTAGTTGTAGATGGACACAATATCTTTATTTTATTTATTTATTTATATGTGGTGCTGAGGATTGAACCCAGTGACTCACGCATACGAGGCAAGCGCTCTACCACTGAGCTACAGCCCCAGCCCCCTGTATATGTATATTGTTGCATACATTTATTTCATGCAAAATACTTATTTTCCAATTTTACAAAGACTCTGTTGTTATTTCACCAGATTTTGTAGGTCTCAGAAGTTTCCCTGCTTATACCTCCCCATTAGAATTATCTGTTCCCTCCTCTGACATAACTACAAAGTGTTTTGAAGAGTCAGTCTTATTTCTCACATGGTTCATTTCTAGATCAAGATCATTAAATTTTGAACAAGATCATTAAATTTGTTCATCATTAATTTTGAACAAATTTAGAATTTTAACAAATTCTAATTGAGCCTGATATATTAAAAAAAAAAACTTATATTCAGTTCTATACGTGTCTGACTAGAAATAGAAGAGTTACTAATTTAAGTTGTTCTCAAGTAAGCCATTCAAACATTTGCATTTCTTTCCATTTTGACTTGGAATGAAAGTATATTACTTAAAAATATCTAAAAACAATCTATATATCCTTACTCATGAAATTCATCTTCTAAACAGATTGATTTTAGGGGGTGTGTGTGATACTGGGAGGATTGAACCCAGGCCCTCACATGTTGGACAAGTATTATACCACTGAGCTATGTCCCCAAACTTTTTAATTTTTTTTTGGGGGGGGACCAGGGATTGAACTCAGGGGGACTCAACTATGGAAGCACATCCCCATCCCTATTTAGTATTTTATTTATAGGCAGGGTCTCACAGAGCTGCTTAGTGCCTCACCATTGCTGAGGCTGGATTTGAAGTCATCCTCCTGACTCAGTCTCCCAGGCTCCTGGGATTACAGATGTGCACCACCATGACCGACAATAATAAACTTTAAAATAAGTCTATAGTTGAAGAAAAAGATGCCAGTTTGTTCAGAATGTAGTTACCTTTGAACTTCAGAAGTATACCTTTGAAAGAAAACTTGTAAGTGTATTGTAATGATTAGCTACATCCATGTATTTCATGTTTTCATGATAACTCACTGACTATATTTTCTTATTAGAAAATGAATTTACCAGAGCTGAAGCCCAGTGCTAATTCACCCTATCAGGTGTAACTCAATGTTTCTTCAACTTATTTCAAAATCAAAAGCAAGAGAGCAAGATTTTTATAGAATTTATTTTTTAAGAAAAATTTTGTAATTGCTTCTATAATCTGCATGTGATCTCAACCATAGCATTGAGAATTCACAAATATGTCAATTATTTCCACTTCAAGATGATATAAAATGAATTGTTTTGCTTCATATACATATTCTTACAAATAAAAAGCAGGTATTTCTCTATAACATTTAGTGAGGGAGGTTTAGAAAGAATCCTCTAAGAACATATAATCCTGGTAATTTTATCATGATTCCTTTCATTGGTAAAAGACAAGTATGCATTCCACCACCATGCTCTGGTATGATACATCCATACTAAACTGTCATTCAGCCACAATGGTCAATTGTGAATAGATTCTGGATTTAGCTCAATTGCAATCCCATCTCAAGCCACAGAAGAGTTCCTATGCAGATGTGACTTTAATACTCAACAAAATGATACAGGCTTCATGTGTCTCTCTACTTGCCTAATGTCTTTTTTCAGAAATTTTGCTCTTTCACTTTCTGCATATAGTTGTTTTCAAAGGAATGGATTCATTTGTGAGTTATTTTCTATGGAATATTAAATGAAATTGATGATTTCTTTTCAGAATTATAGTAAACAAACTTGGAAATTCCACCAGATACCTTCCTTGTTTTACTTATCAAAATTATTACAAATATTCTAATATTAAACATTTACTAAAGTCTCACTCCCACTCTCATTCTCTTTCAAACTCACAACTGACATTGCATTTTGATAATTATTAGGTCTCTAATCTTTAGCTTAACTTATCCTAATCACATTTAAAAGTTTACATACACTTAATATTAACTATGTAATTTCTGAAATTTCTTTCCCAACAATTAATGGTATTATCTGAATGTGAATGCTACACACTCTCCATCAATAGAATTCTTTCCACTAACAGTCCCCCTGCTGTTTCATCTTTAAGCAAACATCTAGTAGGAGGCTTCTGATATTAAATCTATTAGAGATTTTGAAAGGTATAATTAATCCCAGTGTAGTTGATACTCTTCTGCTAAATACAATGTCTTAGTTTCAACATTTTCTATTTCAGGTGATATAGGCTTATTGAAATAAGAGAATGTAGATGGTTGTCCACATAACATATTTATGCAAATATATTTTTACCACATTTTATTGGTTCATTATAGTTGTACATACTGATAGAATTTGTTCTGACATATTCATACATGCAGACAATACACAATTTAACCATATAATTTGGCCATTATCACTCCTCAGCACTTCTCCTTCCCTTCCCAGTACAAATCTATTCTTTTAAATAAACTGATTAATATAGTTCTTCAAAGAGTGTTTTCAAAGAAATATAATAAAACATTTCACGTGCATCTGTCATACTGAATTTACTTACCAACATCAAAAAGTGAATATGATTTTAGCATTGAGTAAAATGTATTTAAATAAAAAAATTACATCTATCTATATAGTTAATCAAGCTATGTTTTCCTGGAAGATAGAAACAAATCACATGTATTTTAGTTTTCTATTTAAAATAAAAAATACACAGATTTTTGGATATTTACAATTACAACATCTCATATTCATTATTACAGAATTAGAAAATATTTACTGTAATCTAAAAGTGAATAGCAAGATTCATATTCCAGAAAACAATAGTAGCTAATGTTTCTCATAATTGAGAAAAGTCTTGAGAAAACCAGTATAACAGGACATCAAGGATGTTTTCCAACATTCCACTTCCAGATTTAATGAATATCCAAGAGATTTCCAAATCTAGTGTTTACTGTAGTGTTAGCTCTTTAAATTAAAAAATGTGGATTTTGGAATAATATCTCTATATTTTACTCACTGAAATGTACTTCAATTGTAGATTGAAATATTGGCCTATTTCTAATATGATTCTAAAAACTACTCCTTATTAAGATATCAATTTGTGCTAGATAATTGTGCAATTACTTTGCCTATATTATCTCAAATTTCATAATAACTTTATCATCTAATAGTATTAATTCAATTTCACCAATGATGTAATTGATGCTTCAACCTTTGACTAATTTGCACAAGATCATGGAACAAATACATAGGGGGACTGTGATTTAAACCATATCAGTCTGCATATAAGCGTCCAAAAATCTGTTTAGAATTAAAGTTTAATTAAAATAAAGACAGAAGAGATTTAAGTATCTGTATGTCTATTTCTTTAAATCTATTGTTTATGAAGAACATTTTACTGTCATATTCTATAAGTTTCAAACATCAATATTTAAACTTTAGCAATTTTAGTCAGATCTTTTCATTGATCAAAATGTCAAACAGTGATTTATCAGGGAAAAAAAATCTCCTTTTATACCTTCATGTTTATTTTACTTACTTCTTTGAAATCACCAGTAAAATACTGTTGTCATCTTTAAAACAATGTCAGATTTCCACTTCAGCAAGTAGATCAGTCATCAAAACTATTGTCAACATTTTAATTTACTTCTGCTATGTGCTAAGTAGTTAGAACCATGAGGGTTGAAAATGCTATTCTTAAAAGTAGTATTTACATTTGTGTGGGGAATTATTTTGTTATATTCTATAGTTAAAGTAAGGGTGAGACTCTAGCAAAGAAGTATTTTAATAAAAGCACTTTGAAGTTCTTCTCTAACATAATGTGTTCATAATTGTATGTTCAACTCTTGACACATATAAATGGCCAATAAATACTTCTTAAATTGATGAAAATAATAAAGGGAGGAATGATCATTAAGCTCATATTTTTCTGTTTGTTCTTTTTTCTGTTTTTGGTTTAAGTATGAAATCTCCATATGTAGAAAGTAGAATTAGGAACCAATGAATTGTATAGTAATATCTTGAGACTCAAGACAAAGAATTAGATATAGTTGTAGGAATAAAGACATAAGTAGGTCACATGCATAGTATGTGAAAGAAGACTGTGAATACAAATTGTATTTTGTAGGTTTTAACCCATGTTTGCAGAAGGCTTATTTTTCTTAGTATTCATCAAATATTCACCATAATTGGATACCAAATTTACACAGATATCTCAACATGAGTGCATGTGTGACTTTTATTGATGAGATTAATTGTTGTAGCTAATATAATAATGGTTATTCTTTTTAAGAAATTGAGCTTATCACATGATTTAGACCTAAAAATTATGTTAGCTTTTTGCCGACTACTATTGCATTTTTAAACCCTAAAAAAACAAACCATAGTGACACTAAAATTAGCTTATTGTTGTTTGTGACATTAGTACATTTCCAGGTATCAGTTAACAATGTCTTGGGTGTAATTTAAACAAAAAATACAATAGTGATGAATAAATTAATTCTTATTAAGGAAGAATTGTTGTGTTTGTATATCACAAAGCATTTATTTAAGTCAGTATGGTAACTACATGTGATAGGTTTACTTTCCAGACTGGGTTCATACTGCGTACCCTATTCCAATGATTTATCCTAGAATCAAATCTCTCTAAAAATCATCATGTGTTGCTTGCAGGAGAGGATGACTGTTCCTGTGTCCTCAGGCTCTATAGTCTCTCATTTACAACCAGTCTATGAAATAACAATCGTGTTCAGGGGGAGATTAGCCTCCTTGGTGTTTTAGTCAATGTAGTAATTTTCCAGATAAATCTGTTTTTTTTTTTTTTTAAGAAGACATTTCTCCACAGGTGATAAGTTTAGAGGTCTCCTCAGAAACAAAATCAGTTAAAAATTTGAAAATATTTCAAGTTCAAAGTCATGTAATTAAAATGGACTATAATTTGGTTGTTTTCTGTTTTGTTTTGTTTTTTTTTAATTAGTGCAAACACACATACATACATATAGAAGGAGTGAACTGTATTTTACTCAAAGCACATACGAATGGTGGAAACAAGGAATTATACTAAGTGAATTATAATAAGTCCACACAATGAAACTCCATTAAAAATTTCTTTTTCAGTTAATTGGTAAATATTCAAAGTCCTGATATGTGTTTAGCTCTTTCTCTTCTCCTATTTTATTATTTTTCTCTCACTTATTGCTCATTCTCCAACTGCCCAAACTTACATATAAAGAAAATGTATGAACAACCACAAAAATTTTGTTATATCTTATCTGTGCCATTATTGCAATGCTTCTGATATTAAATCTATTAGAGATTTTGAAAGGTATAATTAATCCCAATGTAGTTGATACTCTTCTGCTAAATACAATGTCTTAGTTTCAACATTTTCTATTTCAGGTGATATAGGCTTGTTGAAATAAGAGAATGTAGATGGTTGTCCACATAACATATTTATGCAAATATATTTTTACCAAATTTTATCGGTTCATTATAGTTGTACATACTGATAGAATTTGTTCTGACATATTCATACATGCAGACAATACACAATTTAACCATATAATTTGGCCATTATCACTCCTCAGCACTTCTCCTTCCCTTCCCAGTACAAATCTATTCTTTTAAATAAACTGATCAATATAGTTCTTCAAAGAGTGTTTTCAAAGAAATATAATAAAACATTTCACGTGCATCTGTCATACTGAATTTACTTAGCCCTTTGGTTTTCAATCTTACACATGCCTTCTTTATATATTCTATTATTTTTGCACAAAACTCTATGACTACAAATTTAGTAATGATTGTGGTTACTCCGATTGACACAAATATGTAAGCTTAATCTTGATATAAATTGATTGAAAAAGTTCACTAATTTTGAAATGTTTCACTAATTTTATAAATCTTAATTAGGCTATGCTTACAGTGCAAGTTTCTATAACAATATTTAGTACATATTAAATTTTACATGCATGTAAATAATAATTTGAACAAACTCATTTCTGTGTGTGTATGTGTGTGTGTGTAGTATCAATGTTTATATGGTATTGGAAATTGTGTACTCCCTATTACATGCCAGACTTTATCATTTTATTTTTAATATTTTGAGGTTTTTAGTGTTCACTAGATTCTTCAGAGTTTATAGAAATGGAAATTGAAGCACAGAGAGGTTAAATAAAAGGACCATGTTGGCATAGCAGATAGACAGTGAGATAGGATTAAATTCCAGCAGTTTGGCTGCAGAAACCACTGAGGTATTAGAATAGAAGAATAAAAATTAACAATTGAAGCATCTTGGTTAGGGTTAATTTATTCATTTATATATTTACTTTCTTCTTCACATTTTTGACTTTCATATATTTTCTACAAGAAGGCTACACCATTTGAATAAAAGGCTCATAATTAAAAAGTTAAATACTTGAAGTTATCAAAACATCAGAATTCATTTTAAAGCTTTATTGAAGTATAATGAATACATAATTCTATTCATTCATCAACATTATGTAATTCAGTGAATTTTGCATACCCCCCAGGTTGTGAAGCCATGATCACAATCAAATTTGGAAATATTTTCATTACTTAAAAAGAAACTGAGATTTCATTAGCAGTCATTGCCCATTCTGGTTACTACCTCCCCCAACCTTGGTCGCAGTTTCCACTAGTGTACTAAACCTGCTTATGTTTGACTAAAACAAATGACCTTTTATACAAATCTAGCATCATTTACATTTCTATCAGTAATATATATGGGTTTATATTCTCAATACCCTATTAATATTTATTGCTGTCCATTTTCTTGTCATAACCATACTATTGTGTAGAAAGTGATATTTTCTTGGAATTTTGACTTAGTATGCCTCATTTTCAGGGTACAACCACAATAGTGTGTAGAAAGTGATATTTTCTTGGTATTTCAATTTTAATATTCCCAGAATTTATGATGTTGAATGTTTTCATGTATATATTGGTTGTTGTTATATTTTCTTTGGAGAAACGTCTATTCAAATCATTTACCCCTTTCTAAATGTGGTTATTTGACATTATTATTGTTCAGTTGTAGGAATTCCATATATAACCTTGTTAGTAGACCTTTAATCAGGCATAAAAATTGGAATATATCGGTCTTATTATTTGAGTATTCTTTTAACTTTCTTAAGAATATGTCCCAAAACACATTGGCTCAACTGATTTTGCAACTTGATGTTTTACTATGAAAATGAGTAAACTTGATTATTAGCATTAATTATTACGAAATTAAATTTTTTTCTATATATAGGATTACATTATCTGCAAATAGAAATAGTTTTACATATTTAATAGCCACCGTGATGAATTTTAGTTATGTGGCCTAATTTTCCTCTCTAGCCACCAGTACAATGCGAAATAGAAGTAACAAGAGCAAACATTCCTATCTTGTTCTTGATTTCAGAGGGATATTTTTAAAGGATTTTATCAATGAGTATGATATTAAATGTGGAATTTTTACACATGCCCTTTATCAGATTGAAGAAATTTCATACTAGTTCTAGTGTTTTGAATGTATTTATCATGCAATTGTATTGGATTTTGTCAAATGTTTCATACTTTTATTGAAATAATAATGTGATTTCTGTTTTATTCTGTTAATGTGGTGCATCAAATACATTCCTCTTTTGTATGTTGAAGTTCCCTTGCCATCTGGGGATAAATTTCATAATGTCATTGTGGATCGTCTTTTTTACATATTAAAAAAATTGATTTGCTAGTATTCTGTGGAGGATTTTTGTCTCTACAGTCCTAGTAGGTGTAAAGAAATTTTTATATATTTTATTTTATTAATGATATATGAAAATAGAATCCATTTTGATATAGTTATTTAAACATGGAGTATATCTTATTCTAATTAGAACCCAAGTCTTGTGGATGTACATGAGGATTAGATTCACTTTTGGGATTTCAGGGCTGATCAAGAATGACTATATGAGCATGAGGAGATGTAGCATACAATGGGTTTCATTTAGATGGCAGTTTGACAGGTATTCATTTAAGGTAGAATCCTCACAGCGTGAGACTTTCCAGACACAGCAGTGCAGAGCTACCTTTCATCTGTCTAATTGCTCTGGCTAGTGTTTCAAGGACTATGTTGAATAGCAGTGGTGAAAGAGGGCATCCTTGTCTTGTTCCTGTTTTTAGAGAGAATGCTTCCAATTTTTCTCCATTTAGGATAATGTTTGCCTTGGGTTTAGCATAGATAGCTTTTAAAAAGTTGAGGTATGTTCCTACTATCCCAAGTTTTTCTAACGTTGTGAACATAAAAGGGTGCTGTATTTTGTCAAATGCTTTCTGTGCATCAATTGATAAAATTGTATGACTCTTAACTTTAAGTCTATTGATGTGATGTATTACGTTTGCTGACTTCCGTATGTTGAACCAACTTTGCATCCCTGGAATGAACCCCATGTGATCGTGGTGCACTATTTTTTTGATATGTTTTTGTATGAGATTTGCCAGAATTTTATTGAGAATTTTTGCATTTATGTTCATCAGGGATATTGTTCTGAAGTTTTCTTTCTTTGATGTGTCTCTGTCAGGTTTTGGAATCAGGGTGATACCTGCCTTATAGAATGAGTTTGGAAGGGTTCCCTCCTTTTCTATTTCATGAAATAGTTTGAGAAGTATTGGTATTAATTCTTCTTTGAAGGTGTAGAACTCAGCTGAGAATCCATCTGGACCTGAGCTTTTCTTGGTTGGCAGGCTCTTGATAACATCGTCTACTTCCTTGCTTGAAATTGATCTGTTTATGTTGTGTATGTCTTCTTGGTTCAGTCTGGGTAGGTCATATGCCTCTAGACATTTGTCAATGTCTTCAGGGTTTTCTCTTTTACTGGAGTATAAATTTTCAAAATAGTTTCTAATTATCCTATGTATTTCAGTAGTGTCTGTCGTGATATTTCCTTTTTCATCACAAATTTTAGTAATTTGGGTTTTCTTCCTCCTTCTTTTCATTAGGGTGGCTAAGGGTTTGTCAATTTTGTTTATTTTTTCAAAGAATCAGCTTTTTGTTTTGTCAATTTTTTGACTTGTTTCTTTTGTTTCAATTTCATTGATTGCAGCCCTGATTTTCACTATTTCCTTTCATTATTTCATTATTTCTACTTTTTTTGGTGTTGATTTGTTCTTCCTTTTCTAGGACTTTGAGATGAAGAGTCAATTCATTAATTTGTTGACTTTTACTTCTTCTAATGAATGAGTTTAGTGCAATGAACTTTCCTCTTAGCACTGCCTTCATGGCATCCCAGAGATTTTGATATGTTGTATCAGAGTTGGTGGTGGATGTAGTGGATGTACCTCTAGAGGGCAGTTGGAGTGGCCTTGATTGGGCTTCTATGTCAGTCCCTGAGGGCTGTTTTGCCCTGATCTTGCACTCCTGCTGGTGAGAGGGGACTCTGGAGCAGAACTAGGGGCGGGCCCAGGTCTCACTTAGGCAGGGTCACAAGCAGGAGCGTCTGTGTGCTACCCTTACCGTGGGTGTGAGCTCCCCTGGAGCTGGTGGCTAGCAGGTCCTGGTTTGCCTTCAGCTGGGCCCCCCTGGAATTCCCTGAGGGTGGTTTTGGGCCTTCTCTTTCGCCTGTCCACTGGAACTCTGGAGTGGAACTGGGGCGGGCCCAGGCCTTACTTGGGTGGAGCCATCTCGGGCTGGGGTCTCTGTGTCCACTATTACCCTGGGTGTGTGTTCCCCTGTGGCTGGTAGCTATCAGTCTCTGGTCTACTCTTGGCTGGACACCAGTGGAGTTTTCTGAGGGTGGATTTGCGCCCACTGTGGCTCCTGCTGGTCCACAGGAGCTCTGGAGTGGAACTGGGGTGGGCCCAGGCCACACTTGGGTGGGGCCACCTTGCACTGAGGTCTCTGCAGGGACTCTTGCCATGAGTGTGGACTCCCCTGTGGCTAGCTGCTAGCAGTCTCTGGTATCCCTTTGGCTGGACACCCGTGGAGTTTCCTGAGGGCAGATTTGGGCCCTCTGCAGCTCCTGCTGGTCCGCAGGAATTCTGGAGCGGACTAAAAATTGTTTCTAAGAAAATATTAAGTATGAGCTGTTTGAAATAAATTTAAAACAATGTTCTAGAATTTCATACTGGTTACATTAAAAAGGTAATAACTCTTAACCATAGCTTCTCAAAATGAGTACAGACATTATTGCTATAGAAACTTCCTCAAAAAAACCTTTACTGATGATTTATGACAAGTAAAATAGACCTTTGAAATATGAGAAACATTTACTCTTCAGAATAATGACAAAGTTTCAAACAGTAAGAAGGTACACTTTATAAAGATTGAAATGTAAATAACTTGAATTAATGTATCTTATATCATTATTATATTTAAATTAGCAGTAGATATTAGAATACTTAATGTGATCAAAAGAGATAAATATTCATACATTTATACATATTAATATATGGGCACACACATACACATATAATATTTAAAATATCATATATTGTAAAGAGCAACAATAGGTAGAATAAACATCTAGGAATGGTTAGAATTTTTCTCTTGTTTCATAGTAATATGTACATGTTTTGTCATTACTGGTACTTTATAGATCCTACAGGAGTTAAATATTCTGGTTAGTACTGTAAAAATTAAAAGAAAAATTCTGGAATAATTGAAGAGTTGTAAACATGGAATTTATTACATTAAGATATATACTAAAATGTCAATACATGTTGAATTTCCAGGCATTTTTAAACAAGAGATTTTGATGACTTGTCACATATTTTAAAATTCAGTTTAAAAATAATATATTTTAAGCCAGGTGCAGTGGCACATGCCTGTAACCCCAGCACTTTGGGAGGCTGAGACAGGAGAATCACAAGTTCAAAGCCAGCCTCAGCAATGGTTAGGCCCTAAGCAACTCAGTGAGACCCTGTCTCTACATAAAACACAAAATAAGGCTAGGGATGTGGCTTAGTAGTTGAGTACCACAGATTTCAGTCCCTGGTGCGTGTGTGTGTGTATGTGCGTGTGTGTGTATGTGTGTGTGTGTATAGGCTATGCGAGAAAAATAGTAGATTATCTTTTACTTACAAATAAATATTTTTTAAAAATAAAAATTAGTGTATATTTATGACAGCTGGCAGAATTAAAAGCACTGTGTGTAACAATGAAAACCAATGCATTTGAGACATAGAATTTAATTCTAATTAAGTACCTTCTCTACAATGTAAATTAATTTCGTTTACCACCAAAACACCATCTGCTTTTAATAACTGAAAATTGTTAAGAAAATGGAATAGTTTTATTATGTTGATAAAACTCTTTTATTTTGCTTTAGAAAAATAAAATTAGAATCTTAACTGTTTATACATCATTACAGAATTTTTTAAAAATCACTTATCAATTGTGGGACACAATGATTTCTGCTGAGTTACTTAACTTTGGATATGCATATGTTTGTTTGCATGCATATCTATATAGACATTCATTTCTGCAGAAAATAATCAAATGCATTATATTCCTCCAGTGAGCAGGGCAATTTACCAAATTATTATATTTTTTTCATATATTTCTTCATTGTTTCATTTTTATATTGTATGTATGGATTTTTCTGAGATAACTAAATGGGACAAGCACACCAATACTGACTCACTTGAGGAAAACTTACCAGAAAGCTTTCATAATAGCTAAAACTTGAATTCTGTAATTTTGGCAGTTATTAGTTGTTAAAGTAAGAAGCACACATAATTTGAGTTCAGATATGTTCATCCATTTTTAACTCTATAAAATTAAATAGCAAAGTCCTTGAGAATCAATAGTATTGCCATGGTTTTCTTTTCTTGTTGTCCCTATGTGATTAGAGCTTAAAGTTTCTAAGCCTTTTAATATTTTCTCAATTTAAAAGTCTTATAATTTGTTTTGCAGAATCATATATATACTTCTTGTGCTATTCAAATTATTATGCCATAATAGTTTAACAAATCTGTGGAGTAATACCTTGGTGATAATCCTGAGTAAAAATATTCTTAAATCAAAATGCGGATATAGCTAACTGCTTTGCTCCATTTCTTCTCCCTTCTTCAATTATTTGGGTATTAATACACTTAACTCCTCCTGGAGGAATTCAAACAAAGAAATTGCATAACTACAAAAGACAAGAAATCTCTTGACAATATCTGAATAAGCTTTCCTTATAATCTGTGAAAATACAGTTCCAACAGAAAATATCATTTCATGTATTTTTTTAAATGAGAGCAACTGAGTACTGTAAAGAATCTGTTTAATTAATTGGTTTTAAAATCCTTTTTGATCTAAAGTTATTTTAACTGATTTGTTATATAGTGAAAAAAACAGCATTCAGCATCATTTGATTATTTTATTTTATTTTTTCTCATGATTGTTTTGGCTTATATTGTTCTATAATCTCTTAAATTTTTTCATTGTTATTGAGACTTTATGTAACTCTGAGATTTTTTTAAGATAAAACGAATGTAAGAAAAACATTTACTGGAAGTTCAGTGAAATCATCCAAATCTGCAAATAGTTCCAAAGACATAAAGCATAAAAGTACAAAAACAATAAGATTATATTTAATGACAGCTTCACATGAGATAAAATCAGTTTCTCAGTAAAGTGTAAGAACAGGGTAGAAATCCTTAATTGTAAGGAGAAGTGAATAATTTAATAATGCAGAACCTAGAGTAGAAGCGGGGAATAGAAAAGGACTTAACATATGAAAATATTTCAGTGTGATTTGTACAAATTAAACTTTAACAACTGTGTAATCAACCTGATTACATTTCTTTAGCATCTTGAGTATTGAGCTACTCAGACAAATGTTGGAGACTACCACAAATCCTTCCTACTTCACCCATTAAGAATTGGGGTCTAATTCTATTCTGGAATCTGGGTTTGTCTAAATTCTTTACTTGATCGATTGAATGTGTGGAAAGGTACGTTCTGGAGTTCCCAATGCTACTTCATAAGAAATCTCTAAGCCAGTCCTTTAGGAAGGCTGCCACTAGGGGACGCCCATCACTATGAAAGGTGTCTGAACAACCTTGGGGCAGGTCTGTCATGCTGTGAAAAGAGAGAGATAAAGAAAAGGAGAGGCCAGTCAGCTTTGGCTGGTCCAACCTGCCCAGATCAAGTGTTCGGTGATTGAATAAACCATATTGGATCGGCCAGCAGCCAAAACTGAGCCTCACACATGTGGCTCCAGTTAAGCTACGATGGCCATTTCCATTTATTTTAGCCACCTAAGCTCATTGTGGAAAAGAGGTAAGACCTCTCTGTTGTGACCTGCACAATGTCTTATCCATAAAGTTGTAAACATATTGAAATGTTTTTTTCTATGACTATATTTTCTGGTGATTTCTTTTGCATTACAGACACCAAAATAACATTTAATAGAAATAATATAGTGAATAACTGTAAAAAACATAAAAATGCTTTCATAGTTCACATTCAGTATGACAAAATAGATAACATTAACCTAATCATCTTTGGCCAAAGGGCATTTGTGCTAGTTTCTATGTGGTGCATATGTCCTTGTGCATTTTGGGTGAAGGGAGATCAAATTGGAAAGTGCAGGGATCTGGAACTCTATTTTTATATTTCATGTACAAATTGTTGTGGATTTGTCCTGAATCATTGTTATACATTCTTTGGTTTAAAATCTTTAATATTACCACAATAAAAGAGATAACTAAAAAAAAATCAGATCTTTAAAAGGAGTTAAGAATATATAGGGCTCAAAATAGAGTTATCCATAAAATAACATAAAAATCAGGCAGGTGCCTTATATATACATAGCATTTGTGATATGGCTGATAAGTGTATAACCTATATTAGTAAGTGATCAAATCCAGGTTAACGTGTTTCCAGATTCTTGTAAGGGAGGTCAACTTTTAAATAGATGACCAATGTCTATCTCCACATAGATAATCTCTTTGAAGCCTTTCTAAAATTGGTCATTGATTTCCTTCACGTGCTGTTTAATTATATTCTTGAGGGTGAAAGCCACTTTAAAAAGAAGACCAGCAGATGAGACAAGGTTACAGCAATATGAAAAAGACAAATAAGAGAAAAGAGGGGTAATTTTAAGATCAGGCTCAGAAGGACTCCTTCCTTCTTTTGCCTTCTGCAGTTAGATGATGTGTAAGTGCTCATGTGTAGGAGTTTAAGCCTACAGTCCAAAACAGACCAAATACAGCCCAAGTGCATTGCATGCACATCTCTATGAAGTGCTATCATTATTTTAAATCACTAAATCAGTGAACTGAACAAATCATGTTTAGAGACTATTTAGATTTGGAAGTATGAAAATATTTTAAGACCTTCTCTCTTTCACAAATTACCATCATATTCTATTTCAGAAATCAATACTCAATAAAGTCATAGAGACCAGTGCATTAAAATTCTTGAAGTTTACTTATACTTTGTACCAACAATCTTATTCTCACATGTACTAGGCAAGCATAGCACCACTGAGCTATACCACCAGCCTGATAGTGTTTTTATACTATTCAGTTTGAAGCACATTTTTCCTTTGTAATTTTTTGATACATAATCTGTATACAAATATGTAGTTTCATTGCCAAATACTTGAAGATTTTCTAAATATTTCTAAGTTATTGTATTCTAGTTTAATTCCACTGCAGAGCACCAACTCAGATTAATATCAGTCTTTTGAAATTTACTGAGGTTTATAGTATGACCCAGTCTCTGGTCTGTATTGCTGAATATTCCATGTGTAAAAGTTTGCATTTGGATTATCTTCCAAAAGCTCTTGTGTTGATGACATGAACAGCAGTGCCCAGAGGTGGGCTTCTTGGGAAGAGACTGGATAATGAGGGCTCTGACCTCAATAGTGGATTAATTTATTTGGTATTATGAACTACTGAGTAGTAACTGTAGGCAGGTAGGTTACCTATATTCAACGAAAGGAAGGAAACTCACTGGGTGCATGTCTTTGGAGGCTATATCTTGGCTCTGGCCCCTTCCTCTCTGCTTCCTGGCTGCCATAAGCTACAGCCTCCATCATCTGCTCTCACTATGTTGGCGTTCTGTCTTACCTCAGGCTCCAAACAATGCAGCCAGTTGATCACAGAGTAAAATCTCTGTAACTGAGAGCCAAAATAATTCTTTTCTCCTCTAAGTTCTTGTCAGATATATTGGTTACAGTGACATAAAACTGAATAATATGTCATGCAATTGAAAAAAGTGATTGAGCAGTAATTGAATGTAATATTCTATTAACATCAATTTGCAATGGGTTGTTTTCTTCTTACTAATTATTTAGTTGTCCATCTGTTTACCAAGAATGGACAGTTAAAAATCAAATTATGGCTGTGGATTCATCATTTTTCCTATCACGTATGTGAATCTTTATAATTGGAGGTATGCTAAATGTTATTCTTCTTGAAGAATTGATAAACTTTGATCTTGAGGAAATGTTGTATTTTGTGTCTAGTGATTTATTGAACACATTTTTCTTATGCAGATGCAAACACATCAGATTTCTATGGTTGGCATGTATTCTAATATATATTTTGCAACCTTTTTGTGTCTTTATTTTTAAAGACTTTTCCCTTTAATCCCCCACCTTGGAGTCTGGCTCTCTTACCTAGTCAAAGAGTACTACCTTTTAATTAGAAACTTGTACCTATTCAGGTGGTAAAATTATTGATGTGATTATATCAATCAGTTTTAAATCTGTTGGGTCTTGGTTATAGAATTTTTGTTGTTGTTGTCATAGTTTGTTTTTTTCCTTGTTTTTCCTCCCATCTTTTGTAATAAGTATCTTTTATTATTTCCTTTTATCTACTTCGTTTAAATTAGGTTATATGTCTTTGTTTTTAATGTCATTGCATGGAGTAAAGTTGGATAGTTCAATAGAGGAGCACTAGTCACTTCTTGTCACTTAAATAAAAGGTTAAAATAATTCAAATTAAAAATTCTGTTTTTCTGCAATCATGATAGCCACCATCAAAAATTTACTAAATGCATGTAGCTAGTAGTTATAAAATTGGCAGAATTGAGTTCCACTCAGCACCCCTCCAGCAAAAAAAAAAAAAATTATGTAAATTCTTGGTAAATTGATGGAACTGGAGGCATTATACTAATTGAAATGAGCCAGACTAAGAACGACGAGGGTCAAATATTTACCTTCATTTGTAGAAGCAAGAGTGAAAATAATAATAATAATAATAAAAATAATAACAATAACAAAAATTTTCTCATGAAAATAAAAGGGAGAATAGTAGACTAAAAGAAGGGTATCAAGAAGGTGAGGGAGAGGAGGTACTGGGGAATGAAATTGACCAAATATGCTTTGTACATGTATGCACATATCACAATGAACTCCCTTATGTAGAATTATAGTGTACCAGTTAAAAATATTACATAAATAAAAGACTGATAGACTAGAGGAGGGGGCTCAAGGGACAGGAAGAAAGGAGCAAAAGGTAAAGTAATGAAGAATGAAATAAAGTAAAATAATTTATAATTTGTATGAATATATCACAATGAACTTCATTATTATGGATAATTATAAAGAACTAATAAAAACATAATAAAATTGTCATTATCATAGCAATTTCTATTGGATAGTTTTATTTTTGTGTTTATAGTACAGATCTTTAACATCACATGGATTCTGAAAATAAAGTTATATTAAATTGTTGAGAACCTCACAGTGTAATTCCAGTCATGCTTTTCTCCATAAATTAATTTATAAGTCCACCCTTTGTGCCTTTGTCTTCATAAAATTTAATGTTCCATGCTATATAACTTCTAGAATATATTTGTATCATTTTTGCTTCTGGAAAAATTTTCATAAATTTTGTATATAACGCATACTCACACGATACACTTTTTAAAACTGGTAATTAAACACAGTGGCACTTAACCACTGGGTTATCTCCCTAGTACTTTTTTATTTTTTATTTTGAGACCAGGTCTCACTGAGTTGCTAAGAGTGTCACTAAGTTGCTGGGGCTTTCCTTAAACTTGTGATCTTCCTACTTCAGCCTCCCCAGTCACTGGGATTCCAGACATGTACTATTGCTTGCAACTGCATTCATTCTTAAAAGATAATGTTTATTCATACTTTTCTTTAATTTCAATTTCCTATGCTCACTCTTCCTTCAGATCTATATTACCAGACAATATCTTTCGCCTTTATTCTGAACACCTTCGTGCACCATTTCTTGCAGTTTCTTTCTTTTGGAGACAAATTATCTGGCATTTCTCTCTGAAAATGCTTTTCCTTTAGCTTAATTTTAAAAGACTGTTCCAATTGATAAATAATTCTGGATGAACTCTTCCTTCCTTCCTTCCTTCCTTCCTTCCTTCCTTCCTTCCTTCCTTCCTTCCTTCCTTCTTTCCTTCCTTCCTTCCTTTATTTGTTGTAATCTTTTAAAACTTTAGACATGTTATTTGGTTATCTTCTTGTCTCTATTAATTCTTATATAGTAATACTATACTATTTGTAATATTCCCTCCAACCCCTGGAAGAATACATTTTTTTTCTTAGTTTCATGGGTTAGAATTTAAGAGGAGGGTTACTGAGGTCTGATGGTATGAGTTTGAGTATAAAAATATGAAATTTTCAAACTATATGATCTCAGCAAATTATTTGGCTCTCAGTTGAGAGTCCAACCCTAAAGTAGAAATAATAATAATAATCCATAATGTATTAATCATTAAATGAGGACATATATACAAATTCATTGGAATACACATGAACATATTAAGTGATCAGTGAATAATAGTTATCATTTTATTACTGCAAACATTTACCCATATATTACCTACAATGCAAATTGTAGACTGGTTCAGACTTTAAAGCAACATATGTAATTCTTTCTTCTGTTTTCCCAATGCCTGAAGATGTCCTCACTTAAAAATTCCCTAATGTAAATTTGTAATACAGATTTTGTGTTAAATATAATAAAAAGATGTGCATATATTTATATCTACATATCTATAGATATACATATTTTAAAAACTTTAAGTTTGAAAAACTTAAAACCCTCTCCTAAAATGTGGTATGTTTGAAATCATTTCATTTTATATTGAATTTCTCTGAAAGCCTGCAGGTCTATGCTAAGTTCATAATAGACTGACTGGCTTGGAATGCAAATATGTCTTCTTCATCTTTTTAAAATTTTTTCTTGGAAAAAATAAAAATTAATACAAAATCAGAACATTACATTTTCTCAGAGAGTGCAAAGAACCATTGCATTTTGGAGGGTCTGAGGTCAGATTATCTCAGCCCCTTTATTGTCAGCCTGGTGAATGATAGGTGCCCAGATTTTAGGATGCTGTTTTGTAAACAGAATGGTGAAGAGAACACTTTTCTCTTTTAATCAGTGACATTTATCATTGATAATAAATGAGACAAAATATTTATAGTAGACTGAGTCCACACCTCTCTTACACTGGCACCTACTGCTCTCCTTTAGATGACACACAGGTGCTCAGCAATAGGAAGGCCCTTGGGTTGACACAGTGTCCTTTTATTGTCCTCAGGCTCTTCTTTTACTTAAATTAAAGTTGAAATTTATGTTTGATTGAACTCGTGATTTGTATACTTTCAGTTGACTCAAAACTTGGTAACTTTTCCTGGTAAAGTTTTGGTTTCAACTACCCTGAAAATAGCAGATCCTGAATTCCCATTGTGTTTTACATCCAAATTGCTGGTGCTAAAAATTTGTCAGTATTATCTGTTTTTGTACATTTCAACTTAAAATGGTGCTCAGCTCAGGAGATCCAGCAACTCTCAACAGTGTCCATATCAAGTGGGTTCTGTGTTAAACACCACAGGGTGACTTCATATATTCTTTTTTGGGGAGTCAGTGTACTGGGCACTGACTTAGGGGCAATCAACAACGGAGAAACACCCCCATCTCTGTTTTGAGATGGGGGTCTCAAAGAGTTGCTCAGTGCCTTGCTGTTGCTGAGGTTGGGTTTGAACTCGCAAACCCCCTGCATCAGCCTCCCAAGCCATTGGGATTATAGGTTTGTGCCACCACCCCTGGCAACTTCCTGTATTCTTTAACTGCAGCTATTCTTTTGCTTTCATTTGTACCATCAAGTTGACTGGTCAATGTTTGAAGCATACACGGGATTGTCTGATGTTGACATTTCCCTCAAAATTAAGTTGCAGTAATATACATATCTTCTAACTTGCCAAATCTAAATTTGGGGAAAGAAAACATAAATAAGAAAAAAATACACAAACAAAAAACATGTCTCTCTGTTTTCCCTATTCCAAAATGCTCCAGAGATCTCCATATCACTGATGAAATATACTTTTCCTAACATCATAAATTTCTTGCTCTTTTGTTCTTCTAGCTAATACTTAATTTGTGTATGTGGTCATCTAACAGGACAATTCACTTTTTTTTGTTTTAAAATCTATATTTTTAACAATATCCACAAGTGAATTTTACATAGAACTTGACAACTATAGCTTTAGGAAAAAGTATTTCTTTTGTACATCTGAAGCTAATCTTTCCTGTTGCTATGAAACAATTTAGTGCTCTTATTATATAATTCTATAAGCAATTAATTATTGTAAGAATATACTTAAACAACTCCTTAGCCCACAATATAGGAAGATCTGGGCAAACAAATGCATAACCAGACATGAATTTTTGGTTCCACACTTTTAAAGTTGTAACTAATACTGACTTTGGGAAAGGAAATGTTCAACTATTGCATTATTGCCTTGACTAAGCTTTAAGGATATAGAATATTTGGAGTTTTCTCAAAAATATGTGTCATGCTGGGAAGGATTTAATTTTGAGGCAGTATCAGAGAACTCAACCAGGCAAGACTAAATTGAAAGTATAAGAAAATTCCTGTCTCTGGATTCCAGGAGTGAGCTGGATTGACACTTTTTCACTGATATTTTTGTGATTGTGGATAAACAACTTCTAACCATAAGAACACATAAAAGTAGCCAATAAGTAGCTAATTAAGGGATGCAATGCAGCCTTGTTAAATAGGCAATGTAGCCTTGTTAAATAGATGCAAAACATTATTTCTGAAGAAAGATCATATCTATTATACCAAAACTCCATTATGGCTTCACTAAAGTTGTTTTTTAATTGCATAAGTCATAGAGTCCCATGAGATTTCAGAAAATCTGAAATCTCTTTGCCTCATTGAACTTTTACATTTTTCCTTAGTTACTGGGTATGGGGGAATTCTGAATAAACTGCATGCTCTCAAGAGCAGGAAATTTGCCTCTTTAGGATAAATTATGTTCTAGATTATGAACTCTGGACAAATTTTTCATTTATCTTTAGAAACCTTTGTCATTTTCTGAGCTGGAATTGTAAGGAGATAGATGGAATCAGTCTCAGAGCTCACCTCATTTTTAGCACATTACAAAAAGGTCATTCACATATTAGATAGAAATAGATTTAGAAGATTTAAAGTCCTTCCTACAAGTTCTGGTTAAGGACTTCAGAATAACATTCTGAGATTTTATGACCGGAAAGATGCAGTTGTTAAACGAACTTGTTCAAGTTGAGTCTTTTATCTAATCTACTCTTAACCATTACCTTTTAACATCTTTACGAAATTATTTTGTGAGTTTGGATAGAAGATTAGATGGATCAACGTAATTAAATTTGTTCGCCCCAGGACTTCTGACTATATCAATAGCATATTTTGTCCACAGAAATCCCACACTAAGCCGGATGCGGTGGCTCAAGCCTGTAATCCCAGCACTTAGGGAGGCTGAGACAGGAGAATGCGAGTTCAAAGCCAGTCTCAGCAATGGCGAGATGCTAAGCAACTCAGTGAGACCCTGTCTCTACATAAAACACAAAATAGGGCCGGGGATGTGGCTCAGTGGTCGAGTGCCCCTGAGTTCAATCTCCAGTACCAAAAAAAAAGAAAAAGAAAAAGAAATCCCACACTAACTTGCCATCTTTAGTGCAGGCTTAATTTTGGCATAAATTAGCTATGACTCATTTCTGGGTGGAGAAGATTGAGATTTCGGGATAGAATCTTCAGAAGTGCACGATTTTGGCAATTTTATTTGTACAATGGGCTTTTCCTATTGTGTTTTCTACAGGAAGAGCTAACATTTTCTGATTAAAACTAAGAAGTGACATTTATAGGCTGGGAAATAACTGAAGATTATGGCCAGAGGAGTAGTTTGTAAACTCCCAGGGAAAGGTATTTAATGGTAGAATTAAGTTTGAGAAGTTTGTACCTCTATTAATAACAATTTTGCAATTTCCTTTAACATTGAGAAAATATCTTCTTGTGGGTTTAAGGCTAAAACAGGAAATTAGGATCCTGCTTTTGCCCCTGAGCACCTTCATTGATCACTCCCTTCATTGATCACTCCCTTTATTTTAGCTTCTTACTAAAGTAGAGATCCTTTATTTTAAAGCACTTTCTGTTTATATTTTCTACAAGAATGTTTTCCAAGAGTAACATCCATCCTGCTATATTTAATGACTAGATTTGGGTCATCTAGTTGCTTTGATTTCTCTAAGCCAAAAATTTATTCTGAAATTGACTCTGCTTTTGTTGTTAAGCTTTTTCAAAACGTAGTTTGGTATTATAGGTCTGGCAATGGAACTATTTTTCCTTCTTGTTCTTGCTTGTGCATTAAACTCCCTATTTCCAATCTGACACCATTCACAAAATTAGTGGAGACCCCGTCACTCTTAATTCAGTATCTGACTTCCCTCCACATGAGCTGGATTCATAAAGTCACCAATGAACTCATCTGTTCTTTTTGTGAGATTGAATTAGAGAAAAAAGACTGGAGATTGACTCCAAAAGACCTTTTCTAACATCTAAAGTTTTTCTGAAAACCTCTTGTGGCCTGTGCAGTTTGGTATATTTTCTATATGTCAGTGTCTTCCTGTCCTGTCTTCTATGCTAATCTAGATTTTCAGTATAGATTTTCAAGTAACCCTCCTGAAAATACCATCACAACTCTCTGTTCATAGAATAAAGCTTAGTCTGTTCTCACTGCCGCTAAAGAGAACACTACCCTGAAATAGTATAATTATCTTTTTAGTTGTGAAATTTTATTTAATTGAGTAATTTATTTGTGGAAATGGTTTGGATGCTAATTCAGTGGTGAATTCCTACAGAGAACATGTATTTCATCTAATAGTTATGCAGTGCCCTGTCAGTCTGGAATCACTTCACATTGCTCAATGATTTTCTGTTATTCAAACTTTAAATTCCAACTTCAAATCAATATGTGAGGATACTGCTTGAAGATACAGTTCTCAAAAAATTTCTGTGCATAAGCCAGGCCCACTCAATCAGAATACATACATCCTTGAGATTCCCATGTGATTTTTAAGCACACAGAAATTTGAGAACCTTTCTAGCATGGAACCATTCTACCTGGTCAATACATCAACCACTTGCAAGAGCTGATTCGCGAGTACAAAGATCTGATTTAAATGAACTTACTTATGACCTAACTTGCAATTTTGAGAGGACACCCCAGGTGACTCTAATGTGGAGTCAATGTTTAGAAATCAATCCTCCTGGGAACTGTTTCATTTCTTCTTTGATCTTCACAGAAACCCAGCTCAATTGCTATACATGTTAGATGTTTAATAAGTGCTGTTTCAGTCAGGTTCTCTATGAATTCAGATCATTTTTTTCTCAAGGAGAATGGCATTATTTCCCCTTTTAAAACATTTTACCTGTTTTACACTGCTTTTGCCAATCATGGGCTTAAAAATAAATAAGATAATTAAAGGTGAAAATATTGCAAGTGTTTGATTAAACACTGGTGCTAATTTCAGAGACTTGATTCAGAGGTAGACAAATTTCTTCACTAAAATAGAGAATACTGTGATAATGCTTCCTTATATTTTAAAAAATATTTTACTGATTACTACTTACAACCTCCCCCACATACAGACACCACACACACAAATATGTGCTTGTATCCCCTAGACTAGATAAAAGATTAAGTTATTTTTATTTTTTTACAGATACAGCTCTTTCAGCACGTGGTGCTTTCACTCTATAAATGCATCAATGTTCTGTACTGTTGAGTGATTCTGTGTTGATTACATTTACCCAAACTTGAGAGATCCTAAATTTCTCAAAAAGATGTGTTAAAAAGAAAAGAGAAGAAAACTTTTTGAATACAATATATAGCAGTATATTTAAAGATTTATATAGGAAAAAGATAAAGAGTTGATTTTTTTCAATTGCACATTTAATATTTTATCACACATTTTCAAAATACTGTTCTTCATAAAAATATTTTGAATGTTTTCACCACAGAGAAATGAAAAGTATTTAGAGATTAGATTTGTTTAACCTGATTTAAGAATAATAGAATATTATCAAAACGTCACATTACTCCACTAATATGTACATGTTAAACGTTTTTATGCATCAGCTAAAATAAATTTAATTTAAATAACAAAATAAAAATGGGAAAATATTTGAAATGCAACTTATCTTTTTTTAAAGAAACAAAGAATACATTGTTACATAACTTGTCTCATTTCTATGATATAAGGCATGATTTTAAGTATTTATGAGGGGTTTTTCATCCCCTTATCATTTAAAGATGAAATAAAATCTCTAAGAAAAAGTGTAAAACAAATTTTGGGAAATAATGTAAAAAAGATATAGAGGTTTACTTTACTCTTGTGAAGGTTTACTCTGTGCTTAGAGTTACTTATAGCTTCTCCAATATTTTGTAAATAGGATTATAATGTATTATAATCTTTATTTCAAAGTTAATTCTGCATATTATATCAAAGGTAATTCTTCCCCTCATGGCCATTTTAAATGGTTGATTTCCTAATCCATGCTAAATGAGTTGTTGCCTCAGTAGAATACAATCAATTACCATGAACACACTAATAAATTCTAATATAAAAATCTACTCTCTGGATATGTCAGGTTGAGTTTGGGGATCTCACCACTGAAGCTTGCTCAGGCAGTTTGTGGGCACTTGGCCTTGGGCTGCATTTCTTTCCTTGTTTTGTCCATAAGGAACTGACTATTGCCTTCAGAACAGTCCATATGGCTGCTTCTGCAGACTTCTGTTGCTTTATACATTCTGGATGTGCAATGAGCCAAAGATTCCTGTGAGAAACTGAGTGTGAGCACTTCATGAAGCTGCTCACAGGTGTGTTAGCCAGCTCCAAAGGTTCTCACCCCCGCAAGGCATCACTAGATAACTTGGAAGCAAAATCTCAGAAGTGACAGATTCAAGGTTACTGTATGGTTACAATTCTAAAAACTTGAGGTCAAATGGCATAGTTCACCAGTAAAAAACACAGTGAAAGTACAGTTGCCTTGTCTAAGATTTACAAAGGAAATTTTAACTTCTTTTAAAAGAGTACTTGTGCCATTTATTAGGCCAGAATAGTTTAGTTTCTCCATCTTAGGCCTTACTCAATGTTCTGGATTTGTGTGCATATAAATATTTGCCTTTTAAAGTACTTTTACACATTTATTATGTCATCAATTTATTTACAACATTCTTGGCGAATTGTAGGCAAGGAGAGTTCGGAAACTAATAAAGTGTCAGTTTGAAGGCTACAAAGTACACTCTTGCAATGCTCTTGCTTATCTTTTGACACTTATAAAAGGAAAGTAACAAAATGTTTAGCATTCTTTCTAAAATATAATTAAATTGCTTAAGGGGAGGGGGGGAGAAGAAAGAAAAATAAAGAGAAGGGAGAGAGAAAGGGAAAAAGTGAAAATTGTTATGCTTTAGGTATGAGGTGTCCCCCCGAAAGCTTATGTGTGAGACACTGCAAGGTTTAGAAGTGGAATGATCAGGTTATGACAGCCTTAATCTAATCAGTATGTTAGCCCCCTGATGGAATTTACTGGGTGGAGATTGTAGGCAGGTAGGATGTGGCTGCAGAGGGCCCAACTTTTTTTTTTTGGAGAGGAGGTGTAGGTACTGGGGATTGGACCACTGAGCCACATGAAAGCCTGACTTTGAACTTTATGTTTTGTCCCTGGTGAAGAGAATCTTTCTCTTTACTTCCTGGTGGCCATGTCCTGAGCCATTTCTTCCAGCACACTCTTTCACTATGATATTCTGCCTCATCTTTGGCCCAGAGCAGAGGAGCCAGGTTATTCCAGTATCTACCCCACATGTAGTGTTCACTATCTACTCTAGGTTTTTAGCTCTGTAATAACTGAGAAGACCCATATTGTTTCAGACCTACTGGTAATTCCAAGCACAAAGCCTTCTCTTTTATATTGTTTGGAGGATCCATAATCAATCTTGATCTGGGGATATAGCTTAGTTGGTAGAGTGCTTGCTTCACATCCCCAGCGCACACACACACACACACACACACACACACACACACACAAAACAATCCTAATCAATCTTTATAAATCTCTCAAGGGACCATGCCTTAAAACTTTTTTGAAAAATCCAGAGTAATGCAGTCTTCTTTATGTTCAAAGAAATGAATGTAAAACTATCACAGAAACAATTATAGTCTCCATGTTTCATTGATTTACTATCCATAAAGATTTTAACACTCACTACCAGGAAACCCATTTGAATATGTTTCCCCCAATAACTGCCATCGATGCTGAAATATTATGAAGGCTCAATAAATATTTGTTAATTTCTTGTATGTGATGTTTTTGCATATGTGATGTCAATCCAAGACTTATAATATAAACTTTGTGAGGTTGTAACATTATATATATTTTTTAAATCAAGAGAAATTTTGAGATTCAACATGAATTATTTCATGTAGGTTTTGATTTAAAGACTACTTCTAGAGATTGTATCTATAATCAATACCAGTAGCAAAACACAATAAAATTGTTTTAAAATAGCCAAATTTGAAAAGCTGTGATTTTTGCATACTGTCTTCTAGAATACCAATTCTCAAACTGAGTCAGTGTTAATTTGAAGTGAAATATCTTAAAATTCAGTAGTTTGGTTTTGCTCATAAAAGAACTGTTTTAGACATTATGGTCTTCAAGGCTGCCTCTCTCTCCCCCTGAAAACTAAGTTTTCAAATTTTCCCACCCAACAATTTTATCCCCCTCATTGTTCCATGATAAGTTTGCTATTAAAATCAACTTCGGCTCCAGGCAGCCCATTTTCTTGCAGAGACTGGCTGGTCTGATAGCAAGAGAGAAAGTATTCTGTCCAAATTTACATTAAAATGAATTTTAAAGCAATTCAGAACATTGACTTTTGGCAGGATTTACTTATTATGAAGAGGAGAAGAATGGGATCTGCCTATCAAAATGATGAAACTGAGCACACATCTGCCAAAAGCACTGCGTTCATTGCTGAAATGTATTATTAACCTTGAACACGATATGTTTTGTCAAATAAAAGAAATCCCATTAAGAATGCCAATTTTAATATCCATGACATAGCTCTATTCAAAAAACAAAACAAAACAAAACAGGACATGCAGTTTTTATAAATCATGAAAATGCAAGCTAGATATGTATGTGTGTGTATGACACACATGTATGTGTGTATATGTATAGGCAAGTCCAGTGACTTTAGCTACATGGGAAAACATGATGTGAGCAGTGGAATCTTAATATTTGGGGCATATTAAAGATTTTATCATATAGAACAGAAAAAAGAGCCAACAGCCCACATAAATAAAACTGAGGACATTAAAAGGACATCTATTTCTAATACACTTTAAAACTTAAAAATAAGTTGTTAAAACATTGTTGCTTTAAGTACTTCAATAAAATATTAGTACACTTATAGTGCTATCTCATGGAAATCATTTTAGAGGCTTGTGAAAAAGGGGATAGACACAAAGAGTGGAGGTGAACTGTATTGCCAGTCATTATGAAGCCAGAATTAGACAGGCAGTCATTATAGATAGACAAATTCAGTCAAGATCAATCAAGGAGTTCAATCTGGGCCTGGGAAGTTGGACAGGTATTGAATGTTAATGCCTTCAAAGCCCTTCCTCCACCCTTATCAAGATAACCAGCCCCTGCTCCAAACTGTTGCTAAGGTAACCTGTCCCAGAGAGGAACACTCCACCGTGTTTTCACCTTTTGGCCATCCCACTTGAACATCCTCTGTGCCTGGTCACATACATACTCATGAAGGAGAATGATAAGGGGAAGAGAACAGAAGAACAAAGAAAGCCTAAGACAGAAAAAAGCAAAACATCTGTGCTTCTTGGGATACCAGAATACCACATATGACCCCATTCTCCCTCCTGGGAGATGTCTGTGTTACCTATTTTTTGTTTGTTTGTTTTTTGGTACCAGGGATTGAACTCAGGGGTTGTTGACCACTGAGCCACATCCCCAGCCCTGTTTTGTGTTTTATTTAGAGACGGGGTCTCACTGAGTTGCTTAGTGCCTTGCCACTGCTGAGGCTGGCTTTGAACTTGGGATTCTCCTGTCTCAGTCTCCCAAAGTGCTGGGATTACAGGCATGTGCCACCACGCCTGGCTTGTGTTACCTATTTTTAAATAAACTCTGCTTTATATGTTTACCTCAGTGTGTTTCTCTAATGCTATGCTTCAGCATGTGAAGAAGCAGAACTCATCTCCTGTAACTGGCGGTATCAGTTGCACATGGCAAGGATCAGTGTTCATCACATATCCTCAGATTCCTTGTGCTGCATTTCTCCACTAACAGCTGATATACTTCAGGTTATTTATATAGCTGCCCTCTCAGTTTAGGGTGCTTCTTTTTGTCTCCAGGATATTTCATTTTGTTATTATTCTCTTTTTTGTTATTTTTCTTCTTTTGATATTTTTAGTATTAGAGCATTCAGTATTGTTCCTATAGATAATCCATATTTGTAATTTTTAGAATCTTTAAAAAGTTACTACATTATTATGTAGCATATATGGGACTTGTTTTATTTTAAAACTAGCATTGCTTTTATTACAATATTGCAGTGATTAAGTAAGAGATAGCCATGGTAAGAGGTGGGGTGTCCAGGCACTTCAATGCTATTTAGCCCTATGTTGCATGTTCCATGAAATGTAGAATCTAAACTCAGAAAACAGTTACATCATCTTAAAAAAAAGCCATTATTTTTAGTCTCACTGATGTTAAAGACATCTCTTGTTGTCCCAGATGTTTAATTTATATGATGTAGTTAGGCCAACTAGGAAGGAATTAAAAAGAGATTACAAAATAAACAATTGGGGAAAATACCAGGAAAAAAGCTTATTTAAAGGTAGATTTGTGACATTGCTTTGTATACTTTCTTAATATTAGAGTCAATAAGTCTTTTTTTTTGCTTCACAGAATTTTTAGTTAGATTTATTTTACTGTTACCATATTTATTCCAAGTTGAGTACAACTCTTAACAAAGTGATGGAAATTGTCAAATATTATGTAATCTCCACATTTTCATTCCCTACATTTATTAAGTGTCTATGAAGTATACATCACTGTTTAGGTATTTGAAGTACAAAAGAAAAATAAAACAAAACAAAAACCCTTCTGGTGACCACTTGTGGTGTATGCAAATAGCAGCAGCAAGATTGGTGTATCTGAAATACAGGGACTAATGGAAAAGGCTCTTCAACCTGAACTAAATGCCCCTTGAGCCCAGCATTGGCAGGCTAGTTTGTTACATTCTTCCACTATTAACCCACCCATGTTGTATTCTGATCTACCATATTAATGCTATATGTACTTCATTATTCCATGATACTTGTGAAGGATAAAGGAAGGATTTGTGTGAACAAACACAATTATGTGTTTATGCACTAAACCCAAACTAAATTCCTGGACAAAGTTATGCAGTGTGCTCCAATCTAAAAACCCATTTTTTTGTCTTTGAGGTATTTCATTTCTTGTAATTTTGGTTACAATTTCAAGTTCAAAAGTTTTTGCTTTAAAACAAGCCTACTTTGCTTTGCCACCACTATCCAGTTAAGCTTTAAATAGGGCAAATAATGAACATTGTATTTGCAATTTTATATACAGAATTCCAGAGTCCAGAAATAAATTATACTTGAGAAGAAAATATAGAAGTTTATGGTTTTGGTCAGTTATGAAAAATAAAAATGTGGAGACAGCATGCAAGTAAAATGGGCAGAGAAAGAGATTTTTTTCTAACTGAAATACATAGAGGATGAATGATTTAGGATCTTGGAAGTCATAAAAATATGTCTTCCAAGCTTGTAGTCTGTTTACTTTGATAATGTGCAGTTACCTGGTTTCACTGTCTTAAGCAACTGGGACATTTTTCCCTAGCATTTTTCATATCATAGCATACTCAGGAAATGACATGAAAGATAAACTTAAGAGGTAATTGGAGTAAAACGTTTATCCTATGGACTCTGAAAGCCCCTAGCCCCAGTGACCACTGTCAGACGTGAGGGATCAGCATCCCAACACCAATGTCAGTGCCACCATCTGCTGTGTACTACAGTGGGAGGAGTGGGTCAGCTGGATGAAAAGTAGGTTTGCATATTTCTCTCCAGTATCAAACTTGATTAGTTAACAAATAATCCCTGAATTTGTATATTTGAATTGTTATCCTCCATAAGCAATGGAAATATTTTACAGGTTGAACCAAACCCTATTAAATTAAAGATTAATTTGCTTAACTCCTATTGGACTAAAGGCTTGCTCTAGTCAATTTGTTCTATTATTATTATTATTATTACTGTTTCTTCACATCTTGCTCTATTGAAAGGAAAAAAAATATTTAGGCTATGCCATAGCATTATATTTTTAGGTTCATATTTTTAGGTATTTAATGCAGGTTAACATCTATTTTAAATTCAAATTCTTTACTTGGGTCCATAATATAACCCAATTTAATTTTCTCATACAGTGAATACTGATTTTCAAAATAAATAAAATTGCATTAAAATTATTGAATATCATCATATTGTGCTATTATTTTTTAAAATACATAAAAAATATTCATCATTGAAACAGAATTACATTTCTAAAGGAAATCCACATTATTTTTTAAGATATATGAGGGTAATATGATATGTAATGAAAATAATTCTATTAATTCAATAACTTACATTTTATAAATTAGGTTAAAAACATATCTGCCTGATCTCAAATCCTGTGTTTCTACTGTTCAGTGCTCTAAATACTATGCCATATTGGTTCACAGCATAAGTGCATATTTTGATGTCTGAGCCCAAGTGCCCCAAATGCCAAACATGTTTTTAATATAGCATACACAGAACATAAAATTAACTTTTAAACATTTAGTAGCCTGTGATTCATTCTTAACCATTTGTACAACAGTCGTTAGGTATATGGGCATCACAAATGCCTTATGAGTATGAAAAACATTTTGTTTTCCTTTAAAAAAAGATTCAACATAAGTGTTCTTACAGGCACACAATTGATAATTAGGATTTCTTCCCCAAAATATTGAAGAGATACATTTAAAATAAAATATTTTAAGATATATATTTTAGTAAAATAATTCCTATTATTAAAATATTTATATATTTTAATGCAGGAAATAATTTTGAATAGATCTACCTTTTTGATAAATCCAAAAAGACACAGAAATGTAAAATATTTTATTAGCTGAACAAATTTAGATATTGAGGAAGATTATTAGTTCTCATTAATTTACTGGTTTAAGAAAATCATTCAAATTCAACAATGGTCATTACTGACATTCAATCTTAAAATATTTCTTCTGTTAACACAAGATTGTGTTATTCACAATGAACACTTAGGATTGAGATAATATAAGAATATCATTATAATGAAAAGTAATGCTGTTGTTTGTAGCTGGCCTATAAGATGAGTAATATAAAAAATTAAAATAGGTCAAAAATGTTAAATACAATTAGAACATTCATTTTATTCTTTTTTATAAAACCTGATCTGAAAAAATGATGGAATTTGGTTGATATATTGAATCAGCAATTTTAAGTTAGAGATGTTTATGTCTATTATCATCAAAAACTATCAAAAATAAATAAATATAATAAAATGTTATTTTAAATATATTCTGAAATAGATGAAATAAACTAAAGTAATTCTTAGAAAAGGTCTAATTACTTATAACAGCTGCTTCTTATTGTCCCTTATATTGAGATCTGTTTGGGTAAGTTTGAAGATTGAATACTGACTTGTCATCTTAGAATTATGATTTGGACAAAACATAGGTGTTTCTTTTTTTAATTTATAACATGTTTATAACATGTACATGGTATAACTTTGCCACGGCCTCCACACAGGTGTCAATTAAACTATTAAATTAATATAGAAACCAGTGCAATAGAAAGTCTTTACTTTTTCTATTTTCTGACTTCTCTAGATGTCTTGTAAATTCTGGTATTTGGTTGGCAATAAGTGCATTGTTAGGACAAAGATAAAAATAAAGGTAAGCAATAAA
Source organism: Geosciurus inauris (assembly GCA_004024805.1). Classification (NCBI taxonomy): domain Eukaryota; kingdom Metazoa; phylum Chordata; class Mammalia; order Rodentia; family Sciuridae; genus Geosciurus; species Geosciurus inauris. The sequence continues at coordinate 63,157 of PVHX01010403.1, forward strand.
ACTGAAAATGATTCATGGAATTTAATTTTTATGTGAGCTTCCAATTATTTCCTGTATTAACAATGAAATGAGATGAAACGTTCTTATACTTGCATGGTAATCCTAACGTATCTGAAAGCCTAATCTCTTATGTATAGCACTCAAATATGTATTTGTAAGATTTCCGTGGTTGTATAATTTGATATTTAAATTTTTATGAGAATTTCTTTTTCAGAATATGAATAAGTAACTTACAGAAAGTGCGCAATAATAAAACACAGAATATATTTGTATACTGAAGATATATCTGTTCACCAATTGATTCATATTTTCAATTAAACCTTAATGAAAATCCAAGTAGGTTGTTTTCAAAAATTGACAACCTTGTTATAAAATTTATATGAAAGTACAAATGACTGAAAATAAGTTTCATCTGATGCAACCACATCAATGTTTATAGCAGCATAATTCACAATAGCTAAGCTATGCACCAACCTAGTGCCCTTCAACAGATGAATGGATAAAGAAATTGTTGTATATATATATATACACACAATGGAATATTACTCAGCCCTAAGGAAGAATGACTTTATAACATCATCCAGTAAATGGGTGGATTAGGAGACTGCCATGCTAAATGGAGTAAGCCAATCCCAGAAAACCAAAGGTCAAATATTTTTGCTGATACGTGGAAACTAAATCACAATAAAAGGGAAATAATAGTAGTTCGGTGAATTGGACAAAGGAGAATGAAGGGAAGTGAGAGGGTAGATGAAAAGGAATGACAGTTAAATGAATCTGACGTAACTTTCCTATGTTTGTATATAATTCCACCATAGTGAATCTCACTATAGTGTATACCCACAAGAATAGGGTCCTAATTAGAATAAGAAATGCTCCATGCTTGTATAATTTTATCAGAATGGATTCAACTGTCATGTATAACTAAAAAGGACCAATAAAAAATTAAATATATAAATAAATAAATGGGAAAAAAAGAAACTCATAGTGGAAAACATTAAATCTTTTTGTAGCTGAATTAAATATAGTGGGCAAGAAAATGTTGAATATAAATACAACATTCATTTTATTGTCTTTTAAATAAAATGACCTAAAATGATTATGTTTGTCCATTTTTTCATAAGAAAATGAAATAAAGGAATTTAGGTCAGTATTCTGTACTAGATTACAATTTAAATTACAGATGGTTTATGCTTATACTGTCAGAAGCTGTCAAGAAATAAGTAAACATAATGAAAATGTTATATTAAACACATTCTCAGACAGATGAAATAAAACATAGCTTTTGAGTCTATTTATTCCTAACACTTGGCTACTCCTTATGGTTCTTTATATCATAGATCTGTTGTGTAATTTATTGAGATGGAATATTCAGAACAATGATTTGTGCTGAATCAAGAAGTATCTTAGTTTTAATTCATAACTTTTTTTTTCCATTTTGAAGCTTGTATCTTAAGAGGTATAATTTAAATCTTTATTGAGCACCCAGGAAGTGTATGTGTGTGTGTGTGTGTGTGTGTGTGTGTGTGTATGTGTGGTGTTCATGCACACACATTTGTATTGTGAGTCAATATGCAAGTCATTTTTTTGACAAAGCATATCTTACAAGTGAAGTCACGTTTCTTTCACAATTTCTAATACATTGTAGAAGTTTGGTAAATATTTGACTGACTGTGGCTGGCAAAACTAAAAATTACGCAGATTTGTTGGGCTTCAAAACGATGGTAGTGATCTTTAGAGACTGAAATCAAATAAGGCTAGACATCAGAGAGGTAATGGTTGAAGACTAATATCAGGGGGAAAAAAGTCAAAGAGAAAATAAAGACAGTGGAAAGTGGGGTTGTACTTATTTACCAAGCTACAACTACTTGTCCTTTTGTTATTGATCCACTTCAGGTGCCTTTGAAGCAAATGGCCTGGTTTCTTAAGGATCAGAGATGGATCATCCACTTGTGGCATGAGATACACAGAACACATTTCAGTGAATTTTCAAAAGTGTTATTCCAAGAAGGACTTAGAAATAAAATTGTAAAAAAATTTAAAATGTATAAAAGACTTAAAAGAAGGTAAAAATAAGAAAAAAAGGCATTTATTCAACATATATATTTAAAATTAGAACATTCAATGGTTTTTTGAAATAAAAATAATAAAGATTCTAAGAATAAGAGGTATGTTCATTGTACTTTGAAAAGAAGAAAATAAATTTTCTGCAGCATATATTATATAATGAAAATTAAATGCACCCGAATATCAAAGACCCTCATTTGACCCATAAAAACAAAAGCTATGAACAAACCTCTAGGCATTAATGGAAGTCAAGCATGAAAAAATGCTTTTTTATGCTAACTATTTGGGCTAATTCTTGTACAAAGTGATAAATCCAATAAATTAGAAATAGACTATCTTATTAAAGAACTTCAGGTAAATACTTGAAATTCCTTAGAATTGATGTGTTTTATGGGTTCAAACAATGTGTCTGAATTGATCATAAGTATTCCTGAGATAATAATGCCTCAGAGAGAATATATTTTATATCCCATATACAATCTCATATATATTGTATTTGTTTAAATATCAACTCACTGGTCAGAAACAGCAATATACAATGGAGGGCTCTAGATTTTCTATTTAAAAAATATAATTTAATTTCTGAAAAAAATAAGACTTAAGATATTTTTTAAAACTAAAGCAATCACAAATTATTTTTTTTCCAGGTGGAAAAAAGTCCTGATAAGGGCACTGAAAGTATTTCATAATAAAACCTTATTTGTAAGATTGAACATGAATCCTCACGCTTTCTCATTTGGATTCCGTGGCACCACAGATTTCTTCTTATCTTGTTTCATCAATGTCTTGAAGGCTGCTTCTTACCTAGACTTTATATGTTGAAATTCTTCCAAGGTCAGTCTTTAGATCATTTCATTACTTTTTAATCCCATGAATTGTTGGTAAATGAGTTTTTATCTGACTTTTCAATCTTCTATTGTATGAATATTTTATTTACTAACATTTTATTAATGTATTCTAACTTAAGTACATTGGGATGGTAAGGCTTTATCCATGTAGTACTGATTCTATGAAATCTATTGATATTTACTGTATGACTAGAATAAAGGAAATTTCCTCAATATCTTTTGCTGTATTTCAAGGTTAATTATTTCAAGGTCATTAATTATGCTATTTAACACTTCCTTGTTCTTCATAATTTTTTATCTGTCTTTTCTGTTCAGGATGTCAAAAAGTAAAATCAAGATGTCAGTAGAGTTCAATTTTCAACTGAGAATTTGGGGAAAAAATCTTTTTAGGTTTGTTCTTTTTGTTGATCTAATTCTACTCCTTGCAATTGTGAGATTGGGGTCCCTGATTCCATGTTGTCAACTGTTGGCCACTTTTAGCTTCCAGATGTCACTTACCACATGCCCCTCATTTTCAGTCTGTCAGATCCTCCTCCTACTTGCAAACTAGGAATTTTTCTAATACCAATGAAAGAAACTTTGCTGGTTTAAAGAAGTCATGTGATTTGGTCTAGTACACTCAATTAATCCATTTTAAGGTCAACTGTACCATACAATATAATTGAATGACAAGAATACAAGCCATTTATAATCTCAGTCTTGGGAATCAGGCATGGTGTATATTGCAGTAAGTGGATAGAAAATGTGGGGATCATTCTAAAATTCTACCTACCATGTATATTATAGCATCCAACCTCACTGGAGAAAATAGTTCAATTGTCTCTTGATCTTTCTCTTAGTTCATATATTTGTATATATTTGATTGTCAAAGTTTCTTGGATTCAGAATGAAAACAGATACTTCCCATCTTCCATCTTTGTTCTGGAATAGTTTAATTATCTTTTCCATGACCATTTAAAATGATTACAGATTGAAATGATTGGAAACTGTCTTCAAAATAATTATTTGTTAGATACAAAAAATCAATCTATGGGTATTTTCAAATATTGGACATGTCATTGTTTTTAAAAGTGCACTTTATTTTAATTTTTACTACTGTTTAATGTTGCATATTAGACTTTTTTAATTTAAAAATGTGTGATTTTAATGTTTGGTGGTTAAATTACTCTTATTTTCTAACATGTTTTCTTTAAATTTATTTTCTTTCTCTAAAACTAACTTAATAAGGTATTTTATATAAAATTTTGAGTGCTGTACCATTTCTTTCATTCATTTCACACCCCTGTCTATTTACACAAATGAATTCGTTTTGGTTTTTCTTCAGTTAGAATTCCCTATTTGATAAACATAGTAACTTTTATCCTGTAATTTTTAAATGTTTCCTGTGTGTCAAATGTTTCTCAGTTTTCATAACTATATTACAAACATCTAACTTCTATTGTAAACTTACTATTTTTAATTTAGTTTTTAATTCAGTTGACCAAATTATTTTTAGTAATTTTTTATTTTTTTTTGGTACTGGGGATTGAACTCAGAGGTACTCGACCACTGAGCCACATCTCCAGCCCTATTTTGTGTTTTATGTAGAGACAGGGTCTCAGTGAGTTGCTTAGCGCCTCGCCGTTGCTGAGGCTGGCTTTGAACTCGCGATTTTCCTGTCTCAGCTTCCCTAAGTGCTGGGATTACAGGCTTGAGCCACAGCGCCCAGCTCATTTTTGGTCTTTTTTCATGTTAGATCCCATTCTAAAGTTCATTGCTTTAAAATCACTCCATTTATTTACATACACTTTTTAACAGTTTGAAATTTGTAAAATAATCATGAAGATAAAAGTTTTCATACAGCACAAGCCCAATTTTCCTTTATGAATATTTTACATTAGTCTGAACTATTTGTTAGAATAAAAAAATGCAACATTGATAATTATTATTAATTAAAGCCTATAATTTGTACAGTACTCAATCTAGAATACACATTACATTTAGTGATCTTGTTTCTAAATTTTTTGGAGGGTGGGCATTGTCAGTAACTCAAAAATTTTTTTTATTTGATAACTGTCTTAGGATCCTATTACTGTGGTTACAAATTACAACAAACTTGGACACAAAAATATTATATCATAGTTCTGGAAATCGGTGTCACTAGTGCAAAGTTAAGGATACAGGAGATCTGTTTCCCCTGGGATTCTGCCTGTCTTTGCCTTTGCCCATTTCCAGAGGCTGCTTAGGTTTCTTGCTCGCGATCCCTTCCTTGTTCATTCCAGTTCCTCCCTTCTCCTATTTTTCAGTCCTCACTGACTATCCTGCCTCTCTTATAAGGATTCTTGAAATTATATTGGGCCACCCCGGTAATGAATGGTTACCTCTTGATTTCATGGTTCTTAATTCAATCATATAATAAATCACATATTACCACTGTATGTCTACACTGTTTTCAGAAATGTGGGAAAAGATCTCCAAATATTTACATCTTCCTTATTTGTTTTTCATTGAAGATTTGTGATTTTCCCTGTGTATGTCCTATACATTCTCTGTCAGGTTCACAAATAATTTTCTTTTTGGATACTGCTGGTTTTGTTTGCTTGCTTGTTTTGTTTTCATAATTTTAAATTCCAATTATTCATTACTAGAATATGGGAAAATAGTTTATTTAGTACACTAACATTGTTCAGTGCAATCCTGCTATATTAACAATAGTTCCAGGAGTTTGGCAATTCTTCAAAATTGTCTAATCTTTTTATCTGCGACAGAAGGCAATTCTATTTATTTTATTCATTTCTATATACTTTGGTTTACTGTTCTTGTCTTGTTGCACTGGCTAGATCTGAATGAATGAAAACTCTTTCTCCTTTTTGTTTTCTCTTTTTTTGGTCTTGGATTTTGTGGCTAGAGTTTCATAAATTATTTTTTTTCTTTCCACAAATTAGCTTTTGGTTTTCCTGTTTTCCATTTTATTGATTACTGTTGTGATTTTTTTGTTTTTCTTTAGTATTCTTTAAGCTTAAAGTATTCTTTTTTCTCTATTTTCCAAGGCAGAAGTTTAGATTATTGCATTTTGATCTTTGTTCTTTTCTAATACGTTCATTTAATGCTATAATTGTTCTCTAAGCCCTATTTTTGCTGCATTCCACAAAATTGGAAATCATCCTTTAGTTTATAAACTATATAAATATAATTTTATTTCTATTGGGAATTTTCCTGACTTTCTCATAAAGACAAAGTATAAATCTATCCATATTTAAATTTTCAAACATTTTCTAATATCACTTTACCTAAGATAAATATCTGAGCATTGCTCCCTTGTGGTGACAATTCTTACCACATTACCATTGTTGGTAAAATATTTCTTTTCTTACTTCATATGAAAACATAAACTCCAGTTAGATCTTCCCAAGACTTTCATTTTAATTATTTAAAGTGTTTTACATACATTTATGAGAAGAAATAAAGGCAGAGATGCACACTCATTTCATTTTGGCTGTGAAATTTCATGATTGTGGATGACAGATTAATAACGATTTTTTATTTTCCTTGGTATATTTGAATTTTTTCTTGGCAGTGTGTTATATTTGTAAATAAAAATGTCACCTAAAACAAGCAGAAGAGTAAAATGCATTCTTAAACTGTGGTTCTTTAAATATTTACATAATAAAGTTATAGTTATCTTTTATGTGTAAAACAGGTAGTATATTTTATGTTTCCCAGTTCATCGGCTTCAAGGCTTGATTGACATCTGGTGTTTTGTACATCCATTTGTAGACAAACATTTGAGTTATTTATATGTCATATATGTGTAAATGCTTTCAAGATTCTCTTGTTGTCCTTTTATACTATGCTTTCATTGTTATATTTTTATCTCAGTTGTCTAGAATATAACCTTGTGCAGACAATGTGTTTTTCATGAAGTTTATGTGGTTGATATGCTTTCCAAGATTTGCATATCTAAAGAGTATCTTTTGATTACCTTCACACATGAATAACAAAGTGGCTGTGTTCTGAATTCATACATCATAAATCTTTCCTTTCAAAATAATGGAGCAATTTTCCTTTTGTCCTTTGACATTTTGTGTTACAGAAGATAAATTCAAGACATTTTCTTCTTTTTCCATATTAATCAATTGGTTCTCTTAGAAAAATTAGGAATTTTTGTATTATTTAAATATTTTTATTTTTTCAAAATTTATTGAATTTTTAAAATATTAATCATTTGA